>SSNS01000031.1:929487-1104468 GCA_006937985.1 Aphyosemion australe | reverse complement strand
TAACCTACTTTATGAATGATTCTAATTGCCCTTTTCTGAAGAATGACCAGTGAGTTTAGTGTAGTTTTGTAGTTGTTACCCCATATCTCTGCACAGTAGCTTAAATATGGTAAAACCAGCGAACAGTAAAGAATGTGGAGTGATGGACGATCTAATACCTGTTTAGCTTTATTTAATACTGAAATATTTTTTGATATTTTAGAATGAATGTATGTAATATGTGCTTTCCAATTTAGTTTCTCATCTATTGTCACGCCTAAAAATCTATTTTCATTAACCCTTTCAATCTCTACACCATTTATATTAAGTTTTGCATTTGTATTTAATGTGCTATTTCCAAATATTATTATTTTAGTTTTCTTCAAATTTAATGATAATTTGTTTCTATCTAACCATTCATTTATTTTATCTATTTCCGTAGTCATCGTTTTGAATAGCAATTGCAAATCCTCTCCAGACCCAAAGATATTTGTGTCATCAGCAAAAAGCACAAGTTTTAAAACTCTGGAAACTTGGCAGATGTCATTGATGTATAAAAGAAAAAGTTTTGGGCCTAAAACTGACCCCTGTGGGACCCCACAAGCAATGTCCAGACATGAGGAGCAACAATTATTGATCTTTACAAACTGTTGCCTGTTATTTATGTAACTTGCCACCCAATTCAATACAATCCCCCTGATGCCATAATTTTCCATTTTTTTTAACAATATTTGATGATTTATTGTATCAAATGCCTTTTTTAAATCTATAAATACCCCAGCAACATATTGTTTTTTATCTATTGCATTTGTTAAGTATTCTATTGATTCTAATAAAGCCAGTGATGTTGATCTGCCAGATCTGAATCCACTATAAATGGACTTTTCACATCTGACTTGGATTACTCTTAACTTTTTAATTTCCTAGAACACGATGACCCCAGCTGTTGCTTCGCTGTCACGGTGCAGCTAAATGCGCACTGACCGTCTCCGGTCTCCGTGAAGGGGGGGCGGGGATTTTCCGGGAAATTTCCGCGAGACAGAACCACAACAGAACGTGACGTCACACCCTCGTTAACTTAGATGACGACTCTGCTTTGGCTACTGTCAACTAGCTAGTACTGTTATATGCTAATCGGAGAATATGAAACAAACAAACCTAAACAAAAGTACATACCTTTGTCCTTTGCAACTTTCTCTTGTTCTTTTTTCTCCCTCAAAACGGCGCCCCTCATCCTCGCAGTGGGTCAGCCGTTCACACACAGAACCCGACCGTACGTCCCACATGTGTCTCTGCTAGCAGGTTCTGAGCAGAACAGGGCAGGCAGCCGAGCTCAGAGTGGGATTGAAGACAGCTGGATGGGAATATAACTGGCTTTGTTCAGTAAATTAGCGTATTCTTTTTAAAAATATTGCAGAATACAGATATAAATTGACAGCTGAACATTATGATGCTTTTTCTTTGGGAAGTGAGTGGTGGTGTGAGCGCAGTTTGGCGCCCCCTTCTGGATGGCGCCCTAGGCGGCTGCCTAGTTCGCCTGTAGGACTGACCGCCACTGGGCGTTACGCAACACTAACGTATCCGGTGGAAAGCCGGGGTTACTCATTAATATTCATGATATGCAAATGTCTCGTCTCTGATTGGCTAGCAGCAACACAACTCTTCCGCTGCCTTCTTCAACAAAACTCAGAATACTGTAAGACATATTTTGCCTGAACGTGTTGCTAATGCTAGCGGTTAGCCTCTACTAGCCAGGATGCGCTCTGTTCTCTCTGGTTGCAAAATCAATATGGCCTTTTGTCGACGCAAGCCAAGGTGGGCGGGGCCATGAATGCTAATTTTTCTTGACGTAAAGTGACTGGCTTTTTCTGAGCTGATCGGTTTCCCACCCACTTCCTTTCTGCAGCTAATGCAGGCGATAGGGGTTTGGGACTAACTCAAGACTGATCAATCATTCTTCAAAAAGAACAAAGATCTTCTCAGTGAAGGAGACCTTTAATTAAATCATTTAGAAGTTTTTCTTTAACTTATGTCATCTGTCACCAACATCAGATGAAGAACTGAAAACACAGAGCCGGGTTGGATTTATTTCTGTGTAAACATCAGGATTAAGTCGGTGCAGAAACACATTCATTCCTAATCTTCCTCGTTGTCCCATCCTCTCCCCCATCCTGCCACCCCCACCTCTCTCTCTTGCTTTGCAGCAGCGCCAAACGTTTTTAATTTGTCAGGGAGGTGTGGAGGCAACTCAACGAGGGGGGGGGTTCCCCGCTTTGAGTTTCTGCCAAGCTCTGGTTGGTATTGTGTTGCTTACAGCTGGCCTTGCCCTCCTTCCCTGCTCTCTTTCTGCAGCTCTCCCCCTCTCTCCATCTTTTTGTGTGTCTGCTTTTCTTGGTGCTTTCTGCAACGAGGAGCTGGAGAGAAGGGGTCACTTGTCATGGGGCCAACTTTTGGGGGGTTTTCCCTTGAGCCACGGACACACACAAGAATACAAACACACACCAGTGGTAATAAACAGCAGGGGGGCGAGACGGGGAGGTGGAGAGGGAAGTGAAGGGTGCAGCATGGCTTTCGAGGTAACCAAACATTTCTGCTTTACTTTTTACTTTTCGCTTCATTTTACAGATTTCCCCCCCAAAAAGTGCAAAAAGTGACAGAATAATGTGTAAATCTACAAATGATCAGCGGGTAAAATACAGCGAGGAAAGAAATAAAAGAAGCAGCATGGGTGATAGGAGGCATGAGTGCTGCCGAAGAAAAGGCAGAGATAAGCGAGAACAGAGGGAAGCAGATGAAATGAGAGAGATAAAGAGGGGAGAGGAGAGACAGGGAGGCAGCAGAGAAACTCCAATAAAGCCTCAGATCCGATAAGGGGAATCTCCGAGGACTTTCAAATGTCCTTTTATCTAGGCGAGGAATGTTGATATTAAAAACTCAGACGAAGATAGCGCCCTGTCATTTACAGCCTTCACCAAGTGCTGAGTTATTACTGTAAACTGGATCAGAAAATACTCAGCGGCGTGTTCCTCTGACACACGAAGTGACTAAAGTTTCCTCTTCCGACAACTCATCGTGTTCGTCTGACAGCTCATTGTAGCTGCTGATGGAAAGAGGAGTGACACACTCTTTGGGTAAAAACCACACGTTTAGTCAGGGATCAGTGAATCATCCGGTGGGTCGGTTTGCCGGTCCGGTAATCCCAAAGACTCAGGTGTAAAAGCTATGCCGGATCCCTGGTGAGGCCCATAAATACCAACGGCACCTTCAGATCTGAAGGTTTAAAGACCAGGGAGGGAAAACGGTTTAATGGTCAGTATTAGGAGGTTTTATAGAACCAATTCAAATGCACAAAAACGAGAACTTTGAGGCTAAAAATCGGATCTTTACTAGATGTATATGATCATTTATACGACAAAACTAAACTAAAAAGGGAAGACTAATAAACCCCATTATTTAAATCTTTGCAGAGCTACCTTTGCAAACAACCACTCGAAGTAATCGCCTGATTTATCTTAAAGCTGCGTTCTGAGCGAGTTCTGGAACATTTCTGGGAGAGGGGAAGGTGACAGGGAAAATTCACCGGCTCTGTCCTCAGGCAAAATTTTCTCTTAGGAATTTTGTAAGATGTCAGCATTTCACGACCATGTCTGCAGCAACCGACTACCATTACTGATTCTTCCATTCTGCTTCACCTGCAACTGTCTGCTGATTTAATTTCCCACTTAGTTACAACCAATCAGCATGAGTTAACCACAAGTCCCGCCCATCGACTCTAGGGGTTAATTTCCGAGTACATTCCCAAGGCTCTGGTTCCTGAAATGGCCCAAAAACTGGTATTTTCTGGCCAGGGACGGTGAAATGGAGACACACGAATTCCCCTCCACTGCCGTGCTTGACAGTTAGTAATTGTGCTGACGTTTTCTTTATTTTCTTGTCACTATGCATTATGTCAAAACATCCTGTCCTCTAAATCATCCAGATGCAACTTTGCAAGTTTAAGTCCATCACAGGGACACACGGAGACAACCAACCAGTCACCCTCTCTCACACCTATAGGGACAAGTTAGAGTTGCTGATCAACCTGACTTACATGCTTTTGGTCTGTGGAAGGAAACTTGAGTACCTGAAGAAAACTCTCCCATGCACGGGGAGAAAATGCTCAGTGGCACTGCAAGTTTGCCAAGCAAAAATGATCTGCTGTCCAGCGCAAATCAGTGGAAGCAGAGGGTGGGGGTGGTCTCTGGCTTTGCAGTCAGGACGGAGAGGGCCCCTTCAAGGATCGTGAGATGGCCAACAGTGCAGTCAAGTAACAGCTTTTCACTTAGCGCGTTACTCACCAGAAAACCGACCTATTGCCCTGAATAGACTGACATAATTTTTTTAAATGCATGTAAACGTGTTAGTCTTGCTGAAGGTGAACTGGTTCCAACCGTGCTGAAGCACCCAGATAATACCCGAAGTATTATCTTAGGAACCCAACTTCATCTGCATGTAAACGGCTCAGTCGAGCTGATACTGGTTACTTCCAGAAGTGACAAGACCGCGGAAGCGGTCTTCTGATAATCGCTACAAAGTAACACATGTACCAAATAAGCTGTGCTGCAGCGTTGTTTTTGCCCATTCCTTCGGCCGTTGTGCATATCTTGTTTTTAACTTCGTCTGCTTTACTCTCACCAGTGTTTGTTTACTATTTGTGTTGCTGCAAGCTAACCCGAAGAATGCCGACATGAAACATGTTCTGCCTATCGTACTGGAGTGGAATTAACTTCAATCTTACCGTAGATTAACCTAGATTGACCTAGATGTGCATATAAATGCACTGACTGTCTCATTACTGTTGCAGGTCTGACTTGAAGGCAGGGCACAATTGCCTGCCTTGCCTGTCGGCAAACGGCGCCTATGAACTCCATGCAGAAAGCCCAAATCTGGGATTGTAACCTGTGACCTTCTTGCTGCAAGGCAACATTGTTACCAACCGTGCCACCATGCAACTCTGCTTCTTTTTATAAAAAGTTATTTATTTATTTGCAAATAGGCGCCTTTCACCAGATACTCTTTCTGAAACAGCGTCAGTCTTTTGCTGCTTCTAATGTCGTGACATTTGCCATGCAGACTGAAGAGTTTTTGCACATTTTGACCTCAGGATGAACTTGCTGGTGCGTTAACTCCTGGGTAGACTGGAAACTGTCTCAAAGGTTTGGTTACTATTTACAACTGACAAGATAAGTTAATAAAACACGAAACTTGTTGGATTTCTGTCAAATATGTTGTCCAGGGTTGTTTCAAACCACTATGGAAGCTCTTTGTTTGGCTTCACTACTCAGATTCAGATTGTATTTGTCTTCTGCACCATTTCAAACAAACACTCCCTAAAACGTATTGATACATTTGAATTGTATTTTGATTAAGAGTGTTGTAAAACAGGACATTGAACTCCAAGGAAAATAATGTGTGAACTTTTTTGGCTTTGCAATTCATCACATATTATCTATCCGACACCCAGCCCTCTACTTCCTGTTTACACCTGCAAGTGCATGCTCACTGTGGTCATGTGATGCACGTTGTTTTAGCTTGGATATTTATTAGAATCGTCCTATTTTCTCTGTATCAAAATATTTTCTATTAATGAAAAAATGTTACAATCACAATTTTACGACGTAAATAAAGACACGGGCTGCATCGCCTAGCAACTTGAGGAGATCGGAGAGTGAAAGTACAGCTTTTGTTAAGAAATGATGGAATTTGTGTTGTTTTGATCAAATGTGTGATCTCGTCAAGTGTGTCTCGTGTTTTGCATTAAACTGATAAAACTCTTTCGAGATACAAATCCCTTCCTACCTAATCTTTATTCTTGGTTTAATTGCTGCTGTGACACCAAACTTTCCTGAATGAGGGAAAATAAAGGGATTTTCTATTCTATTCTACTCTAATCTACTCTACTCTAATCTAATATACGCTAGTCTAATCTACTCTAGTCCATGCTACTATGTTCTAGTCTAATCTACTCTAGTCTAGTCTATGCTACTCTATTCTTTTCTACTCTGTTGTACTCTAATCTACTCTAGTCTATGCTTCTCTACTGCATTCTACTCTAATCTACTCTAGTCTATTCTACTCTACTCTAATTACTCTACTCTAATCTACTCTAGTCTATGCTACTCTAATCTACTCTATTCTACTCTACTCTAATTACTCTACTCTATTCTACTCTAGTCTATGCTACTCTATTCTACTCTACTCTAATTACTCTACTCTATTCTACTCTAGTCTGTGCTACTCTACTCTATTCTACTGTACTCTAATCTACTCTAATCTATGCTACTCTACTCTATTCTACTCTACTCTAATTACTCTACTCTATTCTACTCTAGTCTGTGCTACTCTACTCTATTCTACTGTACTCTAATCTACTCTAATCTATGCTACTCTACTCTACTCTAATTACTCTACTCTATTCTACTCTAGTCTGTGCTACTCTACTCTGTTCTACTGTACTCTAATCTACTCTAATCTATGCTACTCTACTCTACTCTAATTACTCTACTCTATTCTACTCTAGTCTGTGCTACTCTGCTCTATTCTACTGTACTCTAATCTACTCTAATCTATGCTACTCTACTCTACTCTAATTACTCTACTCTATTCTACTCTAGTCTGTGCTACTCTGCTCTATTCTACTGTACTCTAATCTACTCTAGTCTATGCTATTCTATTCTAATCTACTCTATTCTACTCTACTCTAATTACTCTACTCTATTCTACTCTACTCTAATCTACTCTACTCTATTCTACTCTACTCTAGTCTGTGCTACTCTACTCTATTCTATTCTACTCTAATCTACTCTACTTTATGCTACTCTACTCTAATCTACTCTAGTTTATGCTACTCTATTCTATTCTGAATAACACACAAACCCTGAACAGATGCAGGAGGTATAATGTAAACAAAGCGAGCTCCTGGTGAACTCGGTGTCTCGCCTCAGCTCTAGGCAGTCTGGCCTTCTTTGGTGCTCTTCTTCTAAAAGCTCAAGAGGAAGCACGACCGCGCCGTGACTCCCTCCGGCTTACACTTCACTCTAATCGCCTGGGAAAACAGGAAATTGTGGACTTGGAAAAACGAAATGTTTAGACTTGGGTCACATTTACACGATAGAGCGAGAGAGCCCTCCACCTCTCTAAATCATCGCATTTGATTCTCATAAATCTGAAACTGACTTAATCGCAGCTCTTTTTGACACACCTCCGTGAAAGGTTGCAACTATCAACACCTCCGGTACGACACTTCCCCTCTTTCTGTCACTCTCATTGTTTCTCACCTCACAGGCTCCTCAAACGTCTTGATTTTCTGCTCATCACTTCTGTTTTCCATCTACTAAAGCTCCTCGCAGCCCAAACCTCCACCCATGTCCCGTGGCTACCTGTAACTCTAACTGCTCAACTTCCTGATCCCTGCCATCAATCACGCTGCTCCCTTCCCCTCTCTCTCTCTCTCTCTGCAGCCGTCACGCTGGCCTCGAGCCCTTACTCCCCATTTCATGGATCACGGACCTCCTGCACGCTTTCGTGCAGCGTTTTTGTGTGTGTGCGTGCAAGTCTTGCATGAATGATGAGGCGCAGCAGCGTAATTTGATCTCCTGGACATCTCGAGTGCCTTTGTTTTCTTTTGAAGGGGATGGCAGACAGGTGAACGCACCTGGAGCCCTGAAGCAAACACACACACACACACAATCTGTTCATTTTCTCGTAGAGCAGCAGAGTTAAGGAGGATCTTTTTCAGAGCCTTCTTGAGTGCTGACAGTCTATGGAGACAAATTAAACTCGAGAGACAAAAATGTTTTGTCTATAGAAGCAACAGGAAGCTAATGGAGCTGGATTGCACAAAAAAATGTCTGCATGTTGGATTCACAAAGACATTTGAATGAAAACCTCATATTTTTTGCAAAACACAGAAAAATTGAGTTAGAAATACATTTAGAACAGATATTCATTAAAAAAATCAAGATCGTGCAGCAAGAGAAGTAACCTGAAAGCTGCAAGTGTGATATGATCAGACACTGTTTTCGCACAGGAAGCGTGACCTTTGGCGGGTACTTTCAGAGACTTTCGAATAAACAGCGTCTGGATACAGATTCTTACACACTTATGTGTTAAAAAGAGACGTTTTCTGTGAGCAGGTGAGGGTTAAGCGGCTGCAGCAGGTCTGGATTTAGTCTGCGGTGATGGGAAACAATGTCATTAGGAGCTCATGGAGCCCACACTGATCGTCCACTCGTCTGTTACAGTCAGAAGGAGAAACTCGGCGCGCTCGTTTGAACTTCTCGTAATCCTCCATTGATTTCTGATCTTTGTGCAGAGACATAATGAGCGATCCGTCTCTGCTGGCATCTCGTGCTTACATAAATGTGCTTTTCAGATTTATTGAAAAGCATTTTGATGATCAGTTTAGTTTTTTACTGTTTTAATTCAACAGAAAACAACCTCATAATTTCTAACACCACCAAACTGATCTTTTAGGACTTTTTCAACACAAATAAAGTGTTAAATGTTTTTTATATTTAATATTTGAGTTTTTATTATCACAGAAACCAACTTCAAAGCACAAAAAGAAAACGTTTAAACATATTTAAGACGTCTTTTGTTGAATTAAAATGATAAATTTTAACCAAATACCAGAAAAATTCATTTTTTAACTTAAAATGTTTTAAAATATATTTTCCTTTACTGTTTAAGACTTTATTTTACTGTAAATTAGCTAATTTATTAACCTTTTTCTAAAATTACATTTTATGTGTTTTCGTGTTTCTCAAGTGGAATCCAAGGATCAGATTTTATTTTAAAAATGTAAAATATTTTAAGTTTATAAATTATTTTTACCTGCCTTATAACAAAATACACAGGCAATCATTTAATGAGTGAACAAATCATTTTTGAAAACGATCTGTTAATCCTGGTAGAAACATGTCACACGTTTGTCTGTAAAGGATCAAAATCCCTGGATTTTATTTGTTCTCTGCCTTTTTTATTTTGTAAAGTAAATTTTAGTCTTTTATCAGCAACAAAATCATGATTTGAGTAACTTTTTTTTATGTATGAATCACAGATTTACTTTTTAGTAAAAGTTTGTGGTTAGATTATTTTTATGACCTTTATAAAAAAGATTTTTTTTAAATCTTCTGGATTTTTATTTGGCCTTACATGAGTAACACTATACTACATATTAATATATAATATATATAAAAGTATATATACACAGATTTTGCATCAACAGCCTAAAAATCCTACCCATTGCAGTTGAGGGCCTCACATAATCATTCAAAGGGCCACAAATGGCCCAGGGACCACACTTTGCAGGTTGATGGACAATAATAATAAAAATGATATCATTTCTGAGATTTATGTCAAATTTTTTGTAAATTTTAAATGTTTTTAACCAGCAGATCAAACGCTGCACTCTAAGAAATGAGTTGTTGAATTAACTTAACCAAGTTATGTCAACTGGTTCCACTAAACCCAGTTTATTAAATGTAAAGAGTAAAATACATTTACTTTTAACATAACATATATCAATGTATATTACTCTTTACATATAACCAGTTAACTTGGTTAAATAAATTCAGCATTTTATTTTTTACAGTGTAGCGCTTACTTTAGAACCTACAGTATATCTAAATAAACTTAACCTGAAAAATAATCCTACTAAACTAAATAATTCTAAAAATTATGTGGATTTTTGAATATAAAGTTAACCTAAGAATAATATTAATTAAATATTACTATAATAATTTCTGCAGTATTATTATTTTATACCTTTTTTTGATCCACAAATGAATAAAAGTTCAAAACAGTTGAGGAAAAATATTGAAAATCAATGAATAAAAAAATTGTAGAGAAACAAAAATTGCTCAAAATTAAAAAAATAATAATAATTTTGCCTACAGTGAACAGCAAACATTTATTTCTCCATCTTCATGTCCTGAGCATTGTGTTTTCTATTTTTCTACGTAGTGAAAGTTTGGTTTTGCAAGAAGAGTCTAAAGTTTTGGGGATTTAGCTTGAAAATTGGGTTTTGTGTTCACAAGTTAGAGAAAGGGAGAGCAGCTTTCAAGAAACGTGTCTTAGCAATCGAGAAAAACTGTAAAAAACCCAGGAGGCCTTTAAGGCAAAAGAAGTGACTTAATGATTAAATGAGTCCCAAAATCCCAAATATCCTTTTTTCACACACAACAGAAAAGTCTCTAAATGATTAAGCAAACAAAATTCATGAATAATAATTTAAACTTTAAAGTTTTTAGCAATCAGATGTTTGGCTTTCAGAAGTGAGTCAGAACCACTTCACATAGTGAGAGCGTGTGTGTGTGTGTGTGCGTGTGTGTGTGTGTGTGTGTGTGTGTGTGTGTGTACCAAAGGAAATGAAAGAAGTTAGATTTTTCCTGCCTTTTGGCACCTCTCTGCTTTTGTGTTGCATTTTAAGATTTGAAACACACACACACACACACACACACACACACACACACACACACACACACTGAAAATTAGTCTAATAATCGCAAATCTTGCATAAAGCAAACTGAGTCTATCCTAAAAACTAGAAAAAAGTCTGTTTTGCCTCCAGCACTTCTAAATCTGTCGATTATTCTCAGGTAAAGTCAGATTATAACTCTAATTGTTTTCTTTAGGCACGTGAAGTTCAGAGAAACATGTTAGAGCGCGCACACACACAGCTGTATAGCAATAAAACAGAGAAGCTTGGAAACCAGCTTGAGCGTTTTACTCCCAACCCTGAAACAGATGTACAGTTTGCTGCCATGAACAACATCAACGCTCTGACAATGCACTCCAGATCCGGAGAATTTGTCTGCAGCCATGCAGCTCCATGCTTCCCTGCATTGCTGCTTCCTTCAGAAGTGACTAAAGTCACCGTTTTGTCTCCGTCGCAGCTGCAGCAGAGCGTGTCTGCATCCTAAGAAAACACTTCTACGTGAATTAGGGGTCGATGACACGTATTTGATGACCAGCAACGGTTTGAACTACGAGCCCAACACTTCAAAGAGATCGTGTTTCCTCTCTAGTTTATTTCCAGTTCCTCCCTGCAATGAGTTTTTAGTGGTGTGAGAGTCAAACTGGAGGAGGAGGAAGACACACACACACACACACACACACACACACACACACACACACACACACACACACACACACACACACACACACACACACACACACACACACACACACACACACACACACACACACAATTGTGAGTGTTTAGACGGAGTGCTTGCACTTCAAACAAATGGGACTTCATCAGTGTACATCAGTAATGGTTCCAGGCTGCCCCTGCAGCTCTAATCATTTCCAGAGGGCGACCAGAGAGAAAAACGCGCCGAGACAAAGCTTTTTGTTTATTTAGATGGTTGTTTTCACTCGCAAGACTCACCTTAGCTAAGGAAAAGGAGTTTGGCGTGTTCAATAGTCAGTCCTGACTATTTCTAGAGGAATGTTGTTGTTTGTTTAAGCCATTTAACTTTGACCTCTGAATCATTTTAACATGAAAAGGCTCCCATGTTCAAAGGATGGACCAGGCTTGAGTCAACATTATAGATAATTTAGTCAAAATTTGATTTTAAAGCCATACTATGCAATGTTTTCATATTTTTAAATCATGTTCATGAGTCAGTATGTGCTAAAATGACCCTTTACAGGGTTAATGAAAAGCCACCCAGCCCCTATCGCCCCCTGTGGCCAGAATACCGCACTTGCAACTTCAGAGTGGCGATCCGGTCCCTGTTGGACTTAGTAAAGTAAGGCTGCGATCACACCGGCCATAAAGTATGCGTCGCCAGCGTCAAGTTTCAATGTTAAGTCTATGGTAAGGCGCGTCAGAGCTGCGTCAAAGTCCTTGCGTCGCTGTGTGAGCGTTGGGCACGTCAAAGCTTGATACTTTTCACGCTTTTCAAGCTTCAACGCAAACATCAAGCAAGTTCAGCTAGCTGAACTTTCTGCGTCGCTTTACAAGCGTCAACCAAGCGCCAGTTGATACGTCACAGCAAAGCGAGGGAAGAAGACAAATTCATTCAGCAATGGAGGAGACACTTATCATCGCCGTTTGCAACTATCGGGAACTGTATGACCCGTCTTGCTACGCTTACCGAGATCAGAATAGAAAGGACCTTGCTTGGAGGAAGACTGCTAGAGAACTCGGCGTGTCGGGTGAGTGTATTTTCAACGTTTATGCCGACATTGTCTCGATAGGATCCGCCATTGTTACAAACATCTGGCAACAGAGAGCCGCGCATGCGCTCTTTCCTCCCCCTCCCCATGGGGGCCGACGCAACCATCAAAGCAAGCTGCGCCAACGCAAGCTGTGTCAACGCAAGCTGCGTCAATGTCAAAAATATATAGGCGTCAAAAACGGCATGAAGTATGCGTTGTTTGACGCATACGTCAAGGCCGGTGTGAACGCACCATAAGGCTGACATGCCTGGTGCTGCAGTCTGCTTCCAGCATGTTTCCTGCATGTTTTAGATCATGAACACAGCTGATTTGTTTGATTTAGTGATGAACCGCTCCTGTAGACACTAATGAAGGCTGAGGAGACGTTTCAGCAGTTAGATTAAGGCGTTAAAAAGATGAACGCACAGCGAGGAGATACGTTTCACTTTTGGTTTCACTAACGGACACTAGGGGGTGCTAAAAGCAAGCCAAATAGTATTCCTTTAAGCTTTTTACTTGAGTAAAGTAAAAAAGTACTGGTTTCAAAGTACAGATGAAAATGTAAGAAGTAGAAGTAAAAAGCTGGCTAATTACTCCAATGAAGTGACGATGCCCAAAATTTCTTTATAAGTAAGGTAATGAAGTATTTGTATGTAGTTACTTGACAGCTTTGTCACTTTGTTCTAATTTCATTGTTACTTTACATATATATGTGATGGTGCTGCTGTGACAAGTGAATTTCCCCACTGTGGGATCAATAAAGTCTATTCTATTCTATATTGAGCCATGGTATTGGTATATTTTTAATATATTTGCAGTGGGCTCTAGTAGGAATGGATGCCTTATAAAGTCATACTCAGGGGGAAAATAAGCTCCGGTGCGCCTGTTTCAGGAACTAGAAGTGAGCCAGATCAGAGTACAGCTTCAGACGGCAGGATTTTGAGTCTTTGTTCCTGATATTTGGACATCTCTCCTCTGATTGGCTAACAGCAACACAATTCTGTTTGCGCTGCAACGTTGATGTTTTATCTCCACAAATAACACAAGCCTGGAGGAGTTCTGCTGTGTGGTGGAGTTGCTAATGCTAACGGTTAGCTTCTACTAGCCAAGACGTTCTCTGCTGTTTCCTGGACGCTAAACCAAAAACAGCCTTCCCCGTCGTGAGTCAAGATGGGTGAGTCCATGAATGTTCAGTGTCAGTGTGACGTAGATCTGTCAGGCTTTTCTAATCCTAGAGTTTCACCGTCTATTTTCTATCAGAAGCTAATGCAGGAGATAGGTGGAGGAGACTATTTTCATGTTCAGCCTGCATGAAAAACTCAGTCATTTTTCCACGTTTCACCATCGGTGTTGCCAACTTTGTTATATTTTATGAATGTTCAAACCCCTCATATCACTCTCTTTCAAAACAGCAAGTAGCAACTGTGTTACTGGAGACTTTTGGAAACATGAGAGTGTACATCATTCTCTACGATTTACTGGAACCTGTACTCTGACCCAGAGCCCTCTTAGGCAGCCCAGTTCCAGTGCAGCAGCAGTGCCCTTCCAGCCTCAGGCTCAGTCAGAGCTGAAAATCATACAGAGTGCATCACAATGAGTTTATCCTCTAAAAATATAACCGTAGCATTGGTTTGCACAAGCTAGCTGGTGCTAATAGTGATTAGCATCAACTAGCTAGCCACAACTAAATGTGGTGCCACATAAAGCTGATCTTAATCACGGTGTTTATAAGAATTGAGACATAAAGCAAACTGTTCTGGTTCTATTTTTTTTAACGTTAACTAGCTTACCCTGCAGTGAGAAGGTTGTAGGTTCAAATTCCAGCTGTAGCCTTTCTGCGCAGAGTTAGCATGTGTGGGTTTTCTTGGGATACTCCGGTTTCCTCCTACAGATCAAAAACATGCAATTTAGGTTATCTGGCAACCGCTTTTGTGTGTGTGAGTGTGTGACTAGTTGTGTGTCTGAAAACCTGTTCAGATTCTCTCACCTCTCTAACTAGCTAACTGTTTTTCAAAAGCTAATTTAAGCAGCACAGGACAATGGTGTAAGTTGTTCCTAGAAAGAGGAAAAACAAACACCAAATGCAACACAGGAACACGTTAACCTCACAGTAAATCAGGTGAGTTCTGTGAAAAAGAAGAGAAAAGTGCATGATCTTCAGCCTAAATATCAGGCTGTTTGTGTTGAGTAGCAAAGATCCCACTGATGTCGAGATGTTTTTTTTTTTTTACTTGACGTCCAAAACAAACGTTGTGTTTGCTGTTCCTCAGAAGTCTAATGTCGTGTGAATAGCCAGCTCAGAATTGCTGTATTTAGAGACAAATGAAGCTGAAAGCAGGTGCGGCAGAAACAACAAGTCGTTGGTCGGGTCTGCACAGGCTGCAACAAAGAGGGTGATGATGTTTGTGCACCTGTGGGAAAATCCATTGTAAGTCGTGTGGAGTGTTTTTAATTTTCAGCAAAAGAAAAAGAGGGAAGCCTTTTCTCTTTAATCTTCTTATAAAATAAACAGATGGTTGGAAAGCAGAGAGGAAAGCGTGAGAATTCTGCAAGACTCAGAGTCTGACAAGCTCAAAAAAAAAACAACACACAACTATCTGAGCATAAAGCTATAAAAAGCTGAAGATGAGATTTCTGCTCGGATCACGAGGAAAAATAGATGAA
The DNA here is from genome assembly GCA_006937985.1 of Aphyosemion australe. NCBI lineage: Eukaryota > Metazoa > Chordata > Actinopteri > Cyprinodontiformes > Nothobranchiidae > Aphyosemion > Aphyosemion australe. The sequence continues at coordinate 1,089,615 of SSNS01000031.1, read as the reverse complement.
TTGTTTCTTAAATGCAAGCGAACAGATTTGAGGAAGAAGGAGGGCATGTGTGGTGACAGTTGGTCCCATCATGTGAGGTCCCGTTGGCAGACCGGAGGGTTTTGGGAGTGGTGGTTGGCTGGTTGAGTTTGCCAGGTCACGCTGGATTGGACGGCGGTCAACGGCACAGTCACACCCTTCTGAGGAGAAGCTAATCTCTCAGCAACGGCTTCTCAAGATGAGATGACGAAACAGCGATGTGTAAGCGAGATTCCCTGCAAGGACTCGGGCCGTCCTGCAGTGACCTTACACCACAAACCTCTGACAAACTACATCCCTCCATGATATAATACTAATGCCGTTTCCGATCCCTGACACCCACAAGCTGTTCCAGATGACACATAATTTGTGGCTACAGCTTCATCCCCTCTACAATCAAAACACAGGACTGGTTTTGACAGAAAATTATTACTTACTTTGGAATGTGGAGACGTCTCTGCGCTGCATCAAGTCAGAAACGACAGACGAAGGCAGGAGAAACAGAGCGCCGCGATTTCAGACGTCAGTGGAACCGATTCAAACGAGAATGAGTTTCTGAACCGTTTTGATGAATGTTTCTGTGTAAAAGTTATAAACGTAATAATGTTAGATAGATTTATGACCAAAGATTGATAAGCTAATGGCTAGTATGAGCACAGCCAAGAACAAAGTGTGTTGCTGCCATCTTAAAACAACTTCAATATTTGTACTTTTGCTTTTGAAGCTTTTCATCAATTTAGTATCATGTGGTTATTTCCAACCATAAATTATCACCAGCAGTGGCATCCACGGGTCAAGCCCTGCAGGAAATTCCTAGGATTCCTCCCCAAAATTATTGCATTATGTTAAAAAATCATTTAAAAATGTTTTCTTGAACTGCTGCAAACATTTGATCTGCCTTTTTCATGGTAGACATTCTGACTTGCAATGAGGGCTGCATTCCATTTCTGCAGCTGTGCATGCTGGTGGTTCTGTAAAAACATCTTCTAAATGGAATGCAGCCCTTGTTAAAAATGCTCCAAAAGATCCTAATATGCATCCGTGATGCTACCTATTTACTTTGCTTTCTTTGAGTTGCATATATTTTTGTTTCCTCACTTATTTTTGCTCCTACAAAAAACATCTTTTGCTGCCATCAAACTGTTTTTCATTTCTCTTTGCAACACTAAGCGGTCCTTATGTGTTTCATCTAAGGAGGGATCCGGCTTTGACATTTTATTGCTGCAGTTTATCAAAAAAAGTCTCTTGAATCATTTCCAAGTTATAAAGCAAAAAAAAAAGATGAAAATCCAAATAAAAAAGAAATAAAGCTCTTAATCAGAGATTATAAACGGTTTAATCTTGATTACTATAATTAACTGTTTTGAGGATTATTTTGATAAACTAATCACAGCACTTACTCTGAGACAGTTGTGAGGTTTGTTTTTATTTATTTTTAATTACTTTTATTTAAATAATTACTTTTAAAGCCTAATTATTAATTGACGTTAGGTCATGCAAGTGAAAAATGTGGCTCGGGGGCCGTTTATGGCCATCGGAGTGAATTTGTGCGGCTCTCAATAGTATTGAATGGTGGGGTTATGTCTTTCCAGCAGGCTGTTGATAGAAATCAACACATTTTAACATTATAAGTTCAGATTTTTACTGATATGTCTATGTTAGGCCTTTATAAACAAAACAATTTTACCATAAAATAACTTTTGCATCTTTAAAATAAGAAAAACATAAAGTTTGTGGCCCTTGAGGCTATTTAACTTAATGATTTTGGAAGTTTGGGCATCTACAGAAGAGGATTAGGGCCACTGAAAAGAAAAAAAGAAAAGAAAGAGAGTTCTGACTTTTTTCTCAGAATTCTGACTTTTTTCATTCTGAGATTAAAGTCAGAATTCTGAGATTAAAGTCAGTATTCTGAGAAAAAAGTCAGAATTCTGAGAAAAAAGTCAGAATTCTGAGAAAAAGTCAGAATTCTGAGGAAAAAAGTCAGAATTCTGAGATTAAAGTCAGAATTCTGAGAAAAAGTCAGAATTCTGAGATTAAAGTCAGAATTCTGAGAAAAAAAGTCAGAATTCTGAGATTAAAGTCAGAATTCTGAGATTAAAGTCAGAATTCTGAGAAAAAAGTCAGAATTCTGAGATTAAAGTCAGAAATCTGAGATTAAAGTCAGAATTCTGAGAAAAAAGTCAGAATTCTGAGATTAAAGTCAGAAATCTGAGATTAAAGTCAGAATTCTGAGAAAAAAGTCAGATTTCTGAGATTAAAGTCAGAATTCTGAGAAAAAAGTCAGAATTCTGAGATTAAAGTCAGAATTCTCTTTCTTTTCTTTTTTTTCTTTTCAGTGGCCCTAATCCTCTTCCGTAGGCATCCCTTCTGAAGGTCATATCAGTAAAAATTTAACTTTTTAATCATTTTTTAAATTTTAGAATTATTATGTATTTTTTATATTTATATTCACCAAATTTACCAAACAAGATGTTTTCTGTCAAAACTCCTAAACTCTGAAACTTTCCACAGAAATCCTTCAAATCACCTTTTACTTCTGTTTGATTGGAGTTTTTGACCCGTTTCTAAACATTTACTCTCGGATTTTATTTAGTGACATAAATGAACTTTTGCACCATATTCCAATTTTTCACCTGTATATAATAAATCAGTGAAAAGAGGAGCAGGATGTACTTTTGATTAAAGAAACATTTTTGTGTTGATGTTTTATGGTAAATATGTCTGAACTGAGTCAAACACGTTTATGAAACAGAATAAAAAGGTGAAAATAGTCTAAAGTCAAAAAGCTGATCTGTTTTAAAGATGAAGATGTTGCTCAAAATATGAAATAAATGAAAACAAAAGTTTAATATTTACTATTCATGCAGGCATCTATGAGGTAAAATAAAGTATCACTAAAGATGGACGTAGAAATTCCATTTTATCACCGTTCCTTGGAAGCTAAAGCCCCGTCCAGCCTCTGACATGCTAAGTGTGGCTGCTTATCTGGTTTGCTTGTGATATTGACCACAACGCTCTAATGATTTGGTTGGACAAAGGACAGACAGGAGCAGAAGAAGAGACACAGATAGTCAGAGGAAGCCCATTTCCTGAGAGCAGTATTGATCTGATCGTCTCCTCTCACTCCTTTCTCTCACACTCCTCTGAGGAAGAGGTTGAGTGATAAAGACTGAGGGAGACGATGGGAGCAGAGGAGACAAGAGAGACAGATGACGGCACCACGGACGTATTCCTCCCTTTCTGCTGGGCCCATATTTCGGTGCTGTAGCGGTGAAGGGATTAATAATAAATCCACACGATCTCTGGAGTGCCGAGGCTCCATTATAACCACAAATGCTCCAGCGCCATAGAGCACTTTAGTGAGTAAGCCTCTGAAATCTGTCCATCTGAAATGCACACCTCTCATGTTCAAGTTCATAGTTATCAATCAGATGCTATTAGCTGCAGAGAGGAACAAAAAAAAGAAAGCCACAACAGATAAAACCCTCAGCGAAGTGCATCTTAATTGATGCTCCATCCATTCTTCATATCCCAGCAGGGCGACGCTGACGTGATCTACAAGCTCATCAGGAGGAAATTAACCAACTCAACAGGCCATGTTTCATCCAGCGAGACCGACCCAATAAATATCCTGAAATGACCGCTCAGTTTACAGCCCACGTCCTCGTGGTCGGTCGGTGTCTCTGAGAGGACATTTAAGTGTTTGATTCTTGTTGATCTGCAAGTCTTTCCAACTTCGAGTTCAGAAACCAAATGTGTAAAAGTCACTATAAAATGATAAGGCCAAGCTAATGCTGCATTTGTAATTTGACACCAGCAGGCAAAAAGCTCCAGAGTTATTTAAAGAACCGAAGCAAGTAAACAGGAGCGACCCAGAAGTTATTTCTTGAACACTAAGAAGCCACGGCATCTTTTTTGTTTTATTCTAATATTGGGTGAAGGGTCGATCTTATAAACTGTTGCTGTCTATTGTTGCTCAACGAGCAGCATCTGCCTGTGAATGCCCCTCCTCCCTACCTCTTGATGAGTCGTTAGCATCGTTAGCCTCTATTGTTTGTGAGTCGTTGTGTTGATTAGATGCAGGAGGGTGTGAACTGGACTGAAACTGTTTTGGAATTTGGTTCAAAGCTGCATTGTAGGTGCTGGAAATTGAAACCTGAGTCCTCCTCTATTTAAGTATATATCCTCCCATATTCCAGTCAGAATTGACAAAGCTCCTCGGATGAGAAGCGAAACATCTTCAAGAAACCAAAGAAGTCCAGTTGCCTTCATTTTAACCCCTTGGATTTCTTCATTCTTACATTTTGCGCCTTTAAAGTAAAAAAGAGATGTAGACAAAACCTTGATCAAAATCCAACCTGAAGAAGTGAGCTGGACACATTAATGCAGTGGACATCATCAAGTTCACCAGAGAGGACGCCCAAATACAACAAGTTGCCTATTCTTGGCATGGAAGCCAAAAACGTTCTATGAACTCTGCGGCATCAAGCTGAACAGATCGCCTCGAGGAGAGAAAGAAAGGACAAAGAACACAAAAACATCAAAGAAGCACTTCAAGTTTGTGGAAATCCCTAATTGGGTTGATGCCAAGGCATCCAGGAAATCAAGAAACCACTAGGAGGAGCGAGGAAAAACAAGCAGAAGAACATTGTCGTTCCATACGTGTCTGGAGGTTTTGATTTCAAACCCAACAGCACTGTGATTTTTTCCCCCTTCCATCTTACACCATGTGATTATAATTTTGGCACAATTATGTCCAACTAGTCACCTTTAGTCACAGTCCAGTCCGTCAAGTTACTGTAAGATGAAAAATTGATCAACGGATTTTGGTCACAACATCCAAACCCAGGGTTCCTACAAGTTTCTTCAAGTTAAATTCAAGTCTTTTTAAGACCATTTATAAAATATTTTAATTAACGGCCTGACTGTAATTTCATTAACATGTTCAGTAGTAAGCTACTGGAAAAGCTAATAACATTTGGGGATTCTTCTTCCTCTTGAAGAGTTCAATAAGTTTCACGATCAACTTGATTGTGAACGTGCTACCTGCTAGCATTAGCTTTAGCAAACCTGCTCGTGGATTGATGGTTGATCCCAAACGTTAGAGCGTTTTTGCCTTTTACAGTGTTTTTTGTCTTTGCTGGTTTCTTATTTTCCTCCATAACACCTAGATGACCATGTTGTTCGCCAGTAGAATATGCTCAGGTTGTGGTGCGCAAAATGAATGAAGCCTAGTAGAGTATTTGTTTTAGCTCTAAAATACAGCGCAATTTTTAAGACCCAGATATCAAAATTCAAGACTTTTTCAAGGCTTTTCAAGGTCTTATTTCCAAATTCATAAATTCAATGCTTTTAAGACTTTTTAAGAACTTGTAGAAACCCTGCAAACCGCTACTCTGTTTCATTTGAAAACAAGCAAGATAGTTGTGGAAAGGGATTTCAGCTGCAAATATTTGTTAATACAATGGAAATGTTTCTGTTTCCATTCATTTACAAAATATTTGATGGATTTTTAGTATTTCCTCTTAATAAAATACAATTTAAAGTGACAATAAATTAGGGATGCACCGATACCGATACTGGTATCGGTATCGGGCCGATACCGATACAGATACCGATACCAGAAAAAAGCTAACCGATACCAGGTACCGATACCAGTTGCCTGAAAGTGGCTTCACTGGGACTTGTCATTTCTGTTGTAGTTTTCAATATTGACCAATAGGGGAGCTGTTTCAAACATTGTGAATGAAAGCAGAAACAGGCTCACACCTGAAAATGCAGAGATGACTATTTTCATCAAAAAGAACCTGCTGTTCATGTTTCCCAAAAAAGCCTGTATTCCAATTCATTGCATTTTTGTGTGTGGTACAAGTATCGGTATCGGTAATCGGTATCGGCGAGTACTCAGATCCAAGTATCGGTATCGTATCGGTTTGGAAAAAAGTGGTATCGTTGCATCCCTACAATAAATAGTTATTTAAACTTTAAGCTAGAGCTTTATCGTTGATCTCAGTGATTGTTGAGCTAGAAACTAGACCAGTTTCATATTTGACACCACTCTGCAGCCCTCTGCTGACCAAAAACTGCACTTAATAGTTTTGTGGAGCGGGTAGGTGCCCTATAGGAGCAGCTCTTTACCTGCTTTACGGGTGTTAGCTGTAATGCTAGCAGTTAGCATTTTCTGTTCGCCAATCGTCAATCAAAAGCACAAGAAGAAAAAGCAGAAGTTTGCTTTATCTGTTGGCATCATGGCGCCAAAGTAAGAGAGTAATATCTCTGGAGGTGAAGCAAAGAGCAAAAATCAGAGTGAACATCGGCGCGGCCTACGCTAGTTTGAGGGAGCTAAAGGAGGCTACAAAATCACAGACTGATGGTGACCTGGCTTTGTTGCTACTGGACTTGTAAGAAATAATATTTTTTGTCCAACAGTGTGGATCTTTTTACTTCGTGCTTTATTTTAGTATAGCTCATGTTAGAGTTAGCTCGTTGTTAGCGCTAGCTACAGCAGTTTATGACATTTGTAATTCCACTTTCAACCAGTAGGGTGAAGGAGCAGGAAACTGCTCGCTGTTACTTCAATAACTTTACTGTGAGCTAACAAATGAATGAACATCCTACTCTTGACCTACATTCATGTCTATGAGCGAAAATCAGAATATTGTGATGACTAATATGTTGCTAAAGTAAATTTCACTCTGTAAAATTACTCCACCAGAACCCGAGCCGGTTTCCCTGCTGCCATGGGTGTGCACGCTGCTGACCAGTAAACAATTCATAAGAGCCCTCTTCATATTTCATGGGGTGGAAATGGATGTTTCGTGTCAGGTGGAAACAAAAGTGGGAACAGGGACGGTAAAGTAAAGGGAATAATCTCCTGGCTGAACTTGGATAAAGACAGAGAAGAGACCCACTCTCATCCACTCATTCCTTTACCCTCCACGGCATCATCTTGGACTCTGACTCCAGAGGTGGGATGATAAGGAAGCACAGAAAGGATGAGACAAAAGCCAAGAGATGAAAAAAGGAGAAACATAATCGCTCCGCTCAGCTGATGAATGTGGAGCAGTGGGTGGCGGCTCCTCCGCAGGGAGCTGCCCTCGTAACTGACAGGGCCTGGCTGGGTGTAGTAATTGAAAGTAATGATAATTAATATCATCGGCATAATCACCATTCGTTGTTGCAGCGAGGATGTTTATTGCTTCCTCTGAAAGGGAGAAATAACGCACGGTTTGTTCAAAAAGAACAAGGGGATCTCGTTAACCTTTCAGCTTTTCTAATCATTTTTAATTTTTCAGTGAAGAAGAAACTGTTTTGCAAGAGTGGCAGGCCTGTTATTAATAAAGATTTGTTTTTTTTCCCCCCAGAATCAAATTCTGGTGCTTTTCCTCTCCACTGAACTGAAAATTGATGTTAAATCTGGATAAATTGGATTTGATGTCACGGATAACAAGTTGGGATTAAAAACACCCGAGAATCCTTACGTACAGGCAGCCAATAGGAATCATGCTACAGAGCATCTGGGAGGCAAATGAAGGTAGTCAAATATACGGAAGGAGATGAGCAGGAGGCCATGACCAGGAACACGACCTCCGTTTACGGCTGCTGGTGGCTGCATCCACCCAGCTAATGTTGGAATTTCACCGGAATGGTACGGAGAAACTTAGAGCGGAGTGCATGTCATGAATATATTTCCATCTGTTTGAGTTGGTTATGTTTTACTAGAAGAAACACGGAGGAACATTATTGGTGTTATGGACTCAGAGGTCAAAACCTCAACGACCCATCAAAGAGGAGCCACGGATACCAGCAAACGTGAAGAAGATGGCCCTTGTGGATGATAAGATACCAAAAAGAATACACCTTTCACCTTCATGGACCCTCTTTGAATAAAACCTATAGTTATTCACTTAGTTCAAGTACAATTACACGCCTTTCAATTGCAAATCAGAGCCGAGCTGCGAATCCGAACAGACAATCAAGTCGGGTCGTTTCCATAAACACAAGCCCCGCGTTAAGCCAACTCCAGCCTATTAGGGAAGGGACATATGTAGCCAAATTACAGCGAGCACCCAGGGGATATGCAAATATCAGAGATCTCCCGCGTGACTTACCTTCGTTTTTTATCATGCAAACCGCTGATAAGATTGGTAAGAAAAAGCAGAGGGATATTGGCTCAGTGCATGCAACTGAATGCCTCTCCTTTTGTGAGGAGATTATCAAACGCTTTCCTACCTAATAACCAACATTCTTAACTTCTGTAACCACAAAGGGTTCATTAAATTGTTCCAATAACAGCAGCCGAATTGGAACAACTTTTAAAATGGTCACAGTAAAGCCCCCTTTGTTCCTTTTCTAAGATGTCTTTTGCAAAAAATTTGAGCAAAAGTTCAAACTAATCAGAATTTTCATTACATCCCGAGCTGCTAATGATTTGCTTATGAACAGAAGTGGCTAGTGCAACGCTTTAAATGACATATCTGCTATTTGTGCAGTGGTTTCTTGGACTAATTAGGTATAGATTTGTATTGATTTACTATAATTGCAGAAGTAAAAAGGAAACCCTGAAGTAGCTCGGCCGTTTCTCTCTAATAGCCTCAATTTCCAAACCCCTCTCTTTCATTCTCGCTCGTTTCTCCTGCGAGCTCACACCCAAGCTCTGTTTCTGTCTTGGTTGTGGACCACCCAGACGGCTGGGCCCTGTGTGCTCCAGCTGTTTCCCTGCTGTGGCTGGAGTTTGTGTTACTTTGTTTCCTCGTGGCAATGATTGAGGCGGGCCCCCACCTTGGCCCATCCAACCTCCCACCCATGTTTCTTTTCGCGTTCGTCGTTCCTTGTGCTTTTTTCTCTCTCTCGCTGCTCGGGTCCTAAAAGAATCGGAGAGGGAAGCCTTTTGTACGCGGTGCAGGTGTCTCTGGTGGGTGAAAAGAGATGCGGAGGGTTGTGGTTGTCTACTATGGGGGGGGCAGAGTTTATTCAGTTTATTCACCCCCACCTGTGGAAGGTCTTGACCCACATGAGCCAGCCAGTTATTCTTGGACTGAATATTCTTTGCAGTTGATCGTTATTCTCTCTGTGGCCAAGCTGCTGCTTGGTCCTCATGCAGCTCGGTTCCATTGCAGGGGTTCAGGACGGGTCGGAGGGGGTTATCGTTGACTGGTATGGGTCTGCAATTTTTGGAGAGCGTCTCAATCGCAGTTTGGACTCTCACTTGGCAGGCGACGTTAAACGTAAATGCGTACCATTGTGTCATACTGGCTTTTAATTCCTTCAGCTTGGCTCAACACTGCTCCATCATCCGTTCAATCCTTCGGCAGCCATCCTCTGAGAAATGTCTTTAAAAATGATTTAATTTCTTACCGATCCATCTAGCTCATCCTGAATGTGGCTGTTGTAGACAATGGTAAGGAATGTTTGGAGCTCTGAAGCTGACCAAAACCAAACTTTGCTGCTACTTGCTGGCATTTTCTCACATCCATGTACAACTAGTGATAATACAAACAACAGAACTCTGGGGTTTGTTTTGCTTGTTGCAAGTAAAGACGTATTTCTTTCCTCCAGTCAGTGGACTGTGTTGTTTTGACGCCGCCGCTCTGCCGTAGCCGTACCATTGTAGCCGTACCGCTGTAGCCGTACCACCCTAGCCATACAGCCCTAGCCTTATCGCCCTAGCCGTACCGCCCTAGCCGTACCGCCCTAGCCGTATCGTCCTATCCATACCACCCTAGCCATACCGCCCTAGCTGTATCGCTCCATTGTCCTATGGACCTACAACAGAATGTCCCATGAATGGCATGGTCCGGGACGGTTATATGGACTGGTTTTACAATCAGGACAAACAAAACAGCGACCCGCCCCGCCCTGTTCCGGACCCCGCAGTGGAACCGAGCTTTTGGTGAGCTAATCGGAAACCTCGCCACATTCACTGTTACAAACCTGGCCGTCTAGGTACCAGGGTAACAATGAAGGACACATGCTCGGGTGCAAAAATAAGTGAAACCATTTATTTACAAAGGGAACTGAACAATGAAAACCGGTGGCAAAACAATAACAACTGGACTGGGGGTCTCTGCTGACCAAAACACGTATGTGTGGAGACCTGAACAACTTCCCCAAAAGGTCTCTGGTCACTTAGCCTTAGCGCCAAAAATGTATTCCCCCTTAAGAATCAGTCTTCTCCTAAAAGAGGAATAAAAGCAGAGACAAGTTGTTATTTTAACACAAAAACAAATCAAACAAAGTTCCAAACCAAAAAGCCACCGGGGAGACAACAGTCCAGAGAACCTCTGTCCTGCTGCCCCCCTGAACTGAAGACAGGCTGGCTTTTTGTAGCTGAGCCAGCCTGATTGCAACCAGGGACAGCTGGTTGAGGCAATCAGTGGGAGAGGGCCCAGGTGTGGCGTGCCATCTCTCACACACACACACACACAGGAAGGGAGGAAGCCAGAGGAGAAAATAAAATATAACCACAAACAGCCCAGGGCTGTGACATTCACACAGCAACATTTTCAAATTGCAAGAAATCCCTCAGAAAGTGATAAAAAATAATTGATATAACAGTTTTGGGTCTACAGCGTGTGAATACATGGCAAAGACAACTCACCACATGCGAACCGATTTCAGTCACAAATATTTCGAGGTCAGGCAGAAAATCTTGCAAACGCTCTTCAGATCAAACTGGACTCCACACATGAGGATTTGGATTCCCCTCGCTCCGTGCACCGTCTTTTCGTCACCTCGCTTTCTAATTGGCTACACGTTGTGTTCACAGGCGTCACACTCTTTTGTCGTCGGGGCATGACACAAACGCTGCGATATCGGGCCAAGACAATCCAACATGTTGATTATTTCTGATCAGGGCTGTCCTGACGTACTTCCGAGCAGACCATAGCACTCAACACATGACAGGAATACCTGACAAGATTCTCTTTAGAGCCAATACAGTAATCTTAAGATTGTTCTTTTGATCATCAGGAGGTTTCCTGATACTAATGTTGTTCAGGACGGCCGTGGGGTTAAGTACACACCCTATCCAGAGGGTTGCAGGTTCGCATCCTGCTCAATCTGTCGCAGTCGTTGTGTCCGTGGGCAAGACACTTTGACCTCCTTGCCTTACCCATGGAACTTGTGTATGGCCTGTGAATGCTAAGTGACGTAGAGCCATCAGGCTTTCCTGAACCGAGCGTTTTTCCGTCTAGTGTCTATCAGAAGTAATGCAGGAAATAGGGGTAGAAGACTATTTTCACATTCAACCTACATACTAAACTCCGATCATTTTCAAAAAGAACATTTAAAAAACGGTTTCTCAGTGAACCTGGCCTTTAAAACTATTAGAGATGATCATGTTTCTGGTTTTGCCTTCCTGATCTTATTTTCTCTTCTTGCAGTTTATAAATCAGTCTATCTCTACCCTGAAGTTGTACGAAAGCCTGGAACAGGTTTTATTATCTGAGGGATATGTTTGTGACTAATTATGCCTATAACAGGAGCACAACTAATCAAATTTAAAAGGCAAAGTGGAGATTAACCATGAGATGACTGCGACATTCATTCATTTGTTATCCAAACCCTCTTCATCCTGTTCAGGGTCATGTGGGGGTGGGGGTTGAAACCAGCCCCAGCTGTCACTGGGCAGTAGGCCGTGCACACCGAGGGCAGATTGCTAGTCCACCAAAAGAGAAAGGCAGAAATAAAAACACTGTAATTACTTTATCAGACACATTCAGAACCGCTCCCACCCTAAAGCCCCACCCTGGTGGGTCTCATCAGGGTTGTTTGTGGGCCTAAACCAGAACTCTGGTCACCCCTTGGTTCTTAGTTATACTTGATTTTCAACCAGGCGATGTTATAAAGTCAAGCTTACCCATCGTTGAGGCTTTTAACATCTACAATTTCATAAAATTAGGACGTTTGTGGGTCAAATTCATGTTGGTTCAAAGTTGCCAGGTGAGTCTGGGAAGATGTGCCTCATTAGTGAAACACAGCAACGGCCTCGGGGGTGAAATTCCAAGATAAGCCATTCTTTGACTCTGATCCTCTGGCAGTTTTGCATTTAGCCTCCAGATGGGTCAACCAAGAGCACAGTTAGGAGCATGCCCCGAGGACAATGTCACCCTGGAGCCTAAGGGAGCAGATATTCATTCTGTTTGTCCTCCTCAGCCCAGGAAGTGGGTTTTTCAACAAGTGAATGGAATCAGAAGGGCACGCTGCAGAAAGGTGTTGACATTTCAAGTCTAACTTTAGTTTTGATCATGCTCTTGTCTCCTTTTCGGTGTTTGACAAACCTGGTGTGGATGCACACAGCTGGTGCATGTTTTGCTGCAGCTGGGGATTTCTTATGCTGAAGGTGTCCAATTATACACGGTGGTAGGGTGGGGACTCTCAAAGTCCCTTAGATAAGGAGGTGTGTGTGTGTGTGTGTTGGAGGGACTGGGGAAAAATAAATTGTGTTTGTGATCCCTGAGAGTCCCCGAACAGTTCGGAGAGCGAGGTGGATGTGGGGAAGGTTGACCTCACTTTAATGAGCACTTATGAGATTCAGGTTTTAGCTGGAGTCATTTAAAACCGCTACAACCCTCAGTCGGTGCGCCATCGCCGCCTAAGAGGCACCAAAAATACATGTTGTGAACTCAACTCCTTTATCTTTGGACATAAACCAAAAAAGCAACAAATTAAACTCGTATCAGATCAAAATTCAGTGAAATCAGAGGCTTTAGATAAAAAATAGTGCATATGTAACAAATTTGGGATTATATTTTTAATTTGATCCCTAATTTGGAGTAAGCGTGGTATGATGGACGACAGTGGGAATAAAAACTCGTTTTGAACAGAAGAAACCTTCAGGAGGACCAGAACCAGGATGAGGGGGTCATTCTGCACCCTTTAGATGTGTTTCCACTATTGGAGTTTCAGGAAATTTCTGGGAAGAGGGACAGTGACAGAGAAAATACGCTGGCTCGTTCCTCTCATTCATTGTGTCTTCATACAAAATCAGCCTTTTCAGGACTTTGCTAAGATATCAGATTTCATGAGTGTTTCAGCAGTGAGTGACATCACTGAGCTCCAAAAGGTGTCCACGGATGTTAATGACATTAAAAATGTTATCCTATCATAGTACACCATTATTTGGGGGATGGGGAGAGTGGTTGTGTGAGGTAAAAAGCAATGTTCAGTGACCAGAAGCCCCGTTTTATATGGAATTCTGTAGGAGACACAAAGCGGTAAAATTGCGGTGTTGTGGAGGGATTTACGCCACATTTTTCAGAGTTGGGAGTTTGAAAACAACGATTTTAAAGGATCATCAATGCTGCTTATTTTCCTTTCATTCAGCTTCACCAGCAGCTTTTCCAATTTCATGTCAGTTGTTTTGCGACGTCTGCTGATGTCATTTCCTGCTGAGTTACAACCAATCAGCATGAGTTACCCAGAAGTTCCGCCCAGCAACTCGACTGGGTCGTTTCTGAGTACATACCCCAGTTCAGGTACTCGACTGGTCCCTAAAACAGACCAGAAAATGGTATTTTCGGGCCGGGGACGGTGAAACTGAGACGCGTGCATTCCAATAAGGTCCCATAAAATGACCCGTAAGTTCTGATAGTGGAAACGTGTTTTTTATGAGTGAAACGGCCATTTCTTTCATCTCTCTTATAAAACTAAAATGTGCATTGAGCTACAAAACCTACTGAGCCGTTAAATGAAGACAACACAGTTAATAAAGTTTCATGTCTATGTGAGCTACAGGTTATGTTCAACTGTGACTTTTCTTTTTTTCTTAATTTTATTTAGACAAAAAGAGAAGAAAATCAAAGTTAGACACTTAATAAAGAAAGGATTACAATTTCTCCAGAAGAACTTTAAGCTTTTTCTCTTCTTTACACATTTATAGAAAATTATATAAGTAGAATGATCAATAATGACTTTGTGAGAAGATTAAAAAACATCAGGAAGTGGTTATTTATACGTTAAATGTCCTCAAAAGATCTTTTATTTACTGTTTATTAGAGAAATATCCTCATTTAAATTTTTCAGTAATATCTTGCTGTGTGTGCTGCTACATCATATGGTCAATATTGTTTTAAATGTGCAAAAGTTCTGTTTTAACAACAATTGGCCTCGATTATTCTGAACACGTCTTATTGAGTTTTTAAAGAAATTGCCCTGAATATTATAACGATGCCTAAATAAAGAAACAAACAGAGATTTTAGCTGCAAACTAAAATACACATAAAGTAAAAGTCTATTACTAAAATAATTTACTCCATTCAGAGTTCACACAGGCAGCACAAGTACTTTGGAAACGTTGCACCCAGTCATCACTGCAACTAGTTTTTCTTGTCTGTTTAAATGTAAACATCACTCAAGTTTGAGTCATGTTTAGTCAGGAGCCACTTCAGCTGGTCAGAAGAGCCACGTGTGGCTCCAGAATAGCAGACCCCTGGACGGGGATTGGAGAGGACAGGAAAGAGACAAACACAGAAGGACCACTTGTCTTTTCTATGGAAGATAAACAAAGAAAATAACGGTAAATACAACCATGGGGCGTAAGGGCGTAAAGGCAGCAGCGTGAGGAAATGTGGAGTCTAAGCATAACTAAAGGGATGAGCCAGGATCACCTGAGCTAACCCCAGTTAGAATTTTTTTATCAAAAAGGAAAGTTAAAGTTAAAAGTTAAAAGTTAAAAGTAAAATTTTAAATTTAACTCTATGGGGAGCCAAATGAGTTTGGATAAAAGTTAATTTTACCAGAAAGTTGAGTTTTACATTAATTTATCAGGTTTCTCATAAAGCCTGATGTGACGAGGTAACCTTTATTAACAGAAACTGGTTTAGTTTGCATGTTTCTGGTTACCAGAAACTGAAAATGGTCGTATTTTAGTCTGGTGACTCAAAGCTGCTTTACACTGGTGCCAGGACACTTCCCTAAAACCTGCACATACTTGTGGACTTCCTCTTCTGTTTAGGGTATTAATTAAATTATTATTTCTACTAGTGTGGCAGTGACTAATAATAAATGTTGGCAGTTCTTGGAAATGAGTGGGTTTATATAAATATAGATTTGGTACATATATTTAGTCTATTTTAATGCTGTTACAAGAAAAGGACCAAATTACCAAAGCAGAACCTGTTCAGTAATGTTCATTTGTTCGTTTTTTTTATCAGAGGTTTGGCTCATTTTGTCTAGTTTTACAGAACCAAAGCAAAGTCTTCATGTGTGGAAAATTCAGATTTTTTTTTTCAATCTTCACCTCGTTTCATATCTTTGGTGGTCTCATGATTGAGTTTAAAGTTAAAATCAAAGTTGAAATTAAAACATGAAAACCATGTTTACAGTTCCATTAGACTGAGTGATGTCATTCTGCTTGATTGAGTATTTATGGGAAATAAATAAAAGCCGACTTTTAAAAGTATATTCAAGCTTCCAGTAGAATTTGCATGTCTTTCTGCAGCTCTGAAATGATACATTAACTTTAAAAAGGTCCTTCACTCTTATTTTTAATACATTTGCATTGGTCTCGTCACAGTCTGGAGAAAAACAGCTCCGATCCGCCCGTTTCAGCACGGAGAATTCAGCCAGAGGAGAAAGTAGCTTCAGACGGCAGGATTTGGAGTCTTATTTCCTGATATTTGGACATCTCTCCTCTGATTGGCTAACAGCAACAGGACTCTACCACTGACTCTGTTTGCTCTGCAACGTTGATGTTTTATCTCCACAAATAACACAAGCCTGGAGGAGCTCTGCTGTGTGGTGGAGTTGCTAATGCTAACGGTTAGCTTCTACTAGCCGAGACGTTCTCTGCTGTTTCCTGGACGCTAAACCAACAACAGCCTTCCCCGTCACGAGTCAAGATGGATGAGTGTTGTATGTCTCTTTTCTCCCTGCCTGTCCACTCCGGTCTGGTCTAACATGTCACAAACAAAGGCTATAGCGCAACAGTGTGACATAGATCTGTCAGGCTTTTTAAATCCTAGCTATTCACTGTCTATTTTCTATCAGAAGCTAATGCAGGAGATAGGTGTAGGAGACTAGTTTCACATTCAGCCTGCATGAAAAACTCAGTGACTGATCATTTTCAAAAATAATACATAAAAAAGGTTTCTGAGTGAAGAACCTCTTTAAAATACAGGACTGAGCAAAACCCAGAGAACAAACTGAAACCAAAGGAAGTTCCAAGCTGCCACAGAGGACTAAAACAAAAGCTGACATGGTCCAGTGTTTTCTGTTCTTTGTTTCCTTTATTTTTTTAGCAGATGTGATCACAAACGCTCGATGTTTGTCTTTCATTCACAGGAATCTCCTTTGGGTTTATTTCAACAAGGTGTACAATATTTAACCATTCAATCTTTCAACATTAATTTGGGATTTGTTGCCGCCACCCCATCCTCCCTCCCTCACACACACACACACACACACACACGTCCCAACTCCCCTCTTCTTGGCTATCGGACATCAATCTAGCAAGCACCGTCTGCTAAGCCTCACTGGGCAATTAACCACATTGAGAGTGAAAGCTCTAATCAATCCCTGGCCTCTCTCTCTGTCTCTCTCACACACACACAGACACACACACAAGAACACGTGGACACACACTTCAATTGGTGTAAATTATTCTGCCATTTCTGTAGTCCAAACAGCACTTTTGAGAACAGCTGTTCCTTTAAAGAAACACGCAACCACACGCTGCCAAAAACACAATCTGTCCTCTCAAATATCTAAATTATTCTAAAATAAAAACAGACCAGTCAGCAGAATCCTTGTTTTACTTTTGACCAACAAGTTTAACCCTCCTGTCACACGTTACAGCCATTTTCTGACGTGCATGAGTGCATGAGGAAAATATTCGTGAAAATTGTAAAAGAAATAAATTTAGGAAATGGGGACATGTTTTGATGGTCTGCACAAAATCAAGCTTAAATGTTTTTAAATGCTGGGTGGAATTCTTTTAAAGTGGGGATCAAGCAGTGAAAGCGTTCCACTCAGCAACACCGCGCGTTATTTCGGTAGTTCACACGATAACGAGCAAGGAGAAAGACGACAGCATGTATCCAAAAAAGTCTGGTGTATTTTCTGTTCTGTTTACCTCGGCTACAGAGGTTTCACAGGAAATTACGCACTTTTTCACTTAAGCAACTAGAAATCTGTAAATGACTTTTATTTTGAAAGTTTTACACTGCTTTTGTGTTTGACTTCCTGTCTGGCCCAATCTGAACTGCAGCGTTTGAAGCGTTCTGGAAGCATAGCGCATAAAAAATGAACTCGAAGTGTAAGCATCGCGTCCCTACGCTTCTGAGTCGCTTCCAAAACGTAACACTTCAGGACGGCGGAAATGCACCAATTCACAATATACGCGGCCTATTGCTGCGTACTACATTTTGCGGACGTTACGCGACACTTACGCGTGCGGTTGAAAGGCCTGGTAATAGACCCCACCAGCTTAGTATCACTTCCCTTCCCCACCAAGAGCGCGTCACACCAGGGAAAGCATTCCAAGCAGCTGGTCTCGCAAGGTCACAAAATCACAGGAGAATTGCGAGATCAAGAGTGATTTTGCCAGTTCACACGATAGCAAGCAAGGAAAAAGATGGCAGCATGGATCCAAAATGTCCGTGGTTTATTTTCTGTTCTGTTTACTTCGACTACGGAGGTGTCGTAATGACGTATTTATTTAGTGGTTAAGCAATAGGAAATCTGCACGTCTTTTATTTTGAAAGATGCCAGATGTTTTGCACTGCTTCTGTGTTGACTTCCTGTCTGACCCAATCTAAACCGCTGAGCTTGAGACATATTGGAAGCATGGTGCGTAAAAATAGAACCAAAGTGAAACGTTAGTAGAGCAACCCATAACACTACACTTCTGGGATGCGTCCCTTTCAAGACGCGCCACTTAGCGACAAGTGGAAACATACCCGTCAACTAAAGTGGCGGCTAATTGCTGTGTAGTATGCTTTGTGGACATTATGTTGTATGCCTACGCGTCTGGTGAAAAGCTGTGGTAAAGTTTGTTACCCTGCAAAACGGCATCAGTAAAGACCGTGTGAAACACGTAGATATTCTTGGTTCATTCTGTTTACGTACACTTGGCGTGATTTGTTTTGCAATAAGTGTTTGACACTGGGACACCTTTTGGTCGATAATCAAAGACTTCAGAGAAAAAATAATAACAGAAACAGTGTTGTTAGCTCAGAACTAACTCTTTTTCTCCAAACTGAAGTCGATCAAAGAGCTACCTACAACAAGTAAGATAGAGAACGTTCATAACCTCTCCACTGAACACCACTTTAAAATATTTCAATATTCCTTTAATCCTCCCTGACTCCTCTGGCTGTGTACAGCGTGGGCTAAATGTGAGCCATGTGGGGTGCTCCTGCAAAACCGAGGCCTGCCTCTGCAGCCTGTCTCATTGATTCATGTGGGCCTAAATGTCAGCACCAGCAGAGTAGAAGACCCTGATGAACCCCCTGAGAGAGCAGGGTGATGGGAGCTAAAGGCAGCTTGTCTCGGACTCTGCAGAAGGACAACACATCACTGATTAAGGACAAAAAAGATGTGATGTAAATCACAAGACTCACTTGAAAATTATAATTTTTTACTATGCAGGATTTCATTTGCAACGCTAAGTTGTCATTTGCTGAAAAACCAAATAAGAGTTGTTCTGTTTTTGTTTCTTGCATAAATAAATACCATGTGAAAGGAAAGCCGTAGATGGAATGTTTGACCTGTGAACTATTGATTTGACATTTTTGTTCATGCATTCATTGGTTAGTTCAGCGCTTTGATTGTGCAGTGAGTTATGCCGAATCTACATCAAACCCAGAAGTAGAATCAATATCTCCTTGTAACATGAATGAGAATGAAATCAGCACGATTAATGCAAGGTGGAGGTGATCATCAGACAGATACGGGATCATCTGTTTGGATCTCATAATATTAACACTGGTTTCCTTTGAGAAAGCAATGATCTGATAACTTGTTCATTTTTTAACATTGATTTTATTCGTGGATGTCAGAAAGTGTTCTTTTCTGATGGTAGTTCGCCCAACCTTGCATTGTTGCAAAGTTTGGCATCAATGTTTGATTATATATAACTTTTTTATATATATATACTGAGAAATTGCCGACAGTAAGTCGGGCTTGTTTCTGGTGAGCTGGATTCAGCCAAGGCTGCCCTTTGTCACCGATTCTGATCATAACCTTTATGGACAGGATTTCTAGGTGCAGCCAAGGTGTTGAGGGGATCCCTTTTAGTGGCCTAAGGCTCAGGTCTCTGCTTTTTGCAGATGATGTGGTTCTGTTGGCTTCATCAGACCGTGATCTCCAGCTTTCATTGGAGCAGTTCACAGCCGAAAGTGAAGCAGCTGGGATGAGAATCAGCTCCTCTAAATCCGAGACCATGGTCCTGAGTCGGAAAAGGATAGAAGCCTTCTCCAGGTCAGGGACAAGGTCCTGCCTCAATTGGAGGAGTTTGTATCTCGAGGTCTTGTTCTCGAGTGAGTGAATGGTGGAGCACGAGATTGATAGGCGGATTGGTGCTGCATCTGCAGTGATGGGGGCGTTGTACCGGTCTGTCGTGGTGAAGAGAGAGCTGAGCTGGAAGGAGAAGCTCTCAATTTACAGGTCAATCTGCGTTCCTACCCTCATCTATGGTCACGAGTTTTGGGTAGTGACCAAAAGAACGAGATCACGGATACAAGCGACTGAAATGAGTTTTCTCCACATGGTGTCTGGGCTCTCCCTTAGAGATAGGATGAGAAGCTCCATCATCCGGGAGGGGCTCAGAGTAGATCTGCTGCTCTTCCACATGGAGAGGAGCCAGTTCAGGTGGCTCAGGCATCTGGTTAGGATGCCTCCTGGACGCTTCCCTGGTGAGGTTTTCCAGGCACGTCCAACCGGGAGGAGACCCAAGGGAAGACCCAGGACACGCTGGAGGGACTGTTTCTCAGCTGGGCTGGGGACATCTTGGGATTCCCTGGAGGAGCTGGCCTAAGTGGCTGAGGAGAGGGAAGTCTGGGCCTCTCTGCTTAGGCTGCTGTCCCCACGACCCAACCCTGGATAAGTGGACAAAAATGGATGGATGGGTGACACCTACTGGTGCCCCGGTGTATGGCTGTGTCCAAATTCAGTGGCCGTATCTTTCCGAGTGCGCTTTTTAAGGTCAATTACATCACAGCAAAGCGACAAGGCTGTTCACATACGAAGGATACACAAAATGTGTGCTAAAACGAGTCTTTGTTTTTCCTGAATTTCGAGAATGGGTCTGGTGTATTCTCATTGGCAAAAGCTATCCCAGGATTCATTGTGGGCCAAAGGGGAGATTTTTGTTCTTGTAACTTTAGTCTCTTTTATAAATCAATACTGCCAATTTGCCGCAATGCTGTGGCAGGGTAGCCTGGCAAGCCATCCTATATATGTGTATATATAGTCTGGCCACGAACCATTGACGGCTCTCAGTCGTGAGGCGGGATCTATGGTTGTCTTTCAAAATGTCAGCACGCAATTGGATAGCGCTAGGACCAATCAGAGTAACGAACAACGTGACGTAATCACAGCGATGGAAAAGCGGGACCCACTAATGGCGTCAATGATTTCTGTCATTTTTGTATAAAAACATGTGAATATCAGGTGTACTGGGACATTGCACTACTTTGTTTGATAAAAATAAGAAGCCGCTAAGTATAGCCGACAGACTTACGCACGTTGGAGTCTAAATAATCCAATGTTGATGACAAAGCCGTTTCAAAAGAACGTGGCTCCGGCGCTGCCACCATGTTGCTTGGGTTCGCGGCCGCAGCGCTGACGTCATCGGCTACTCCCGCTCTGTGATTGGCCCAAAATATAGAGCGCTGTGATTGGCCCAACCAAAACTATAGCGAGTTGTGATTGGATAGACACAGCAGTGGTTTGTGCTGCGAGGGTTCCAATGAAGCGTGCCTAGACCAAACTCTGCAAAGCAAGAATTTGGTCTAGTTCACTAGGCTAGTGGCAGGGAGCTGTAGGTCGTTTATAAGTGGTCAGACCGTGGCGGTAATGTGGTGCAATCGTGTCCTTTTAACAAAAGTTTACGCAATGGCGGTATAAAGGAGGTATGGGGGCGGTCTCTGTGCTGTCGAGTGGAATTCTATTTATCTTGGACATAATTTGCTTTTTATTGAGATCGAACCCTCTCATTAAGTTTTTTTGCCAAGGCGTAATGTGCATTCACATGTCCGGCGTTGCAGCAATATTACTACCAAGCATGGCGGCACGAATGCCACAACATTCCCGCAACGTAATGCCGCCATGGCGCGTTCATAAGTCACACCGTTGCAGTAATATTACGCTGATTTTCCGGCATGGTGTGTCTTATAAAAAGCGCTATAGTAACCTTCCTTCCAACATGATTAAGACATTAGACTGTTTTGTGATTATTTTACCATACAGGTCTTACATATTGCTCCTTTAAATGACCTGATCTGTGAATTTTCCCTTGCCAGTGTGGTGTGGCAGAGCCTGGCCCTCTGAGGGCTGTCTCACGGGGAGTTTGAAGTTACCGCTGCGTTCTGGAGGACGTGATAGGCTGAGGCCTGGAAGAAAGGGGTTGCTCTCAGTCGGCGGAGCAGTGCCGCTGGAGAGCTCTCTCGACGACCGCAAGCTCCAGCTTTAGGAACGACGTGACGCCTAAGCGTTTTATTTTTTATGTTTATTTATTGATCCCCGCCGCCCCCCACCCCCATCCGTCGCATGGTCAACCTCAGAACAAGATGTGACTCGTGAAGGCGGCAGCCTCCGCTGTATTCATGTGCGTAAAACGAGCCCGGAGAGAGTGCGCAGAGACGGAGCCGAGCTGTGTTCGAGCGAATGGAACTTATTGTTGTGCATTTGTTGTGACTATGAGCGAGTTTGGGTCCAGTTCGTCTCTGTTCACCGTCGCGGAACCTTGAATTGTGGGATTTATTCATCCGATCGGGTGTTTTTTTAAAGGGGGAACACCGAGCGAGCGAGCCAGCGAGGATTCTGCACAACCAGCGAAGCTTTTTTTCCCTTCCTCCAGAGAGAGCCGGGGATTTAAAGAGTCAGGTTTGGTGGAGCCCCGGAGAGGCACGAGCGGAAGAAAAGAAGAAATCCATGTGGCCATTCTCTTTATTATAGCCAAACATTTGTGTGTGTGGATTGAATAATGAGCAAAGAAAGACCTAAGAGGAATATCATTCAAAAGAAATACGTAAGTAACGCTTTATTCAAGTTTGCTTCGATGAAAACGCTTAAACTTTTGGTTCGTGAAGGTTACCATCTGCTTGTTTGTCCAATTATTTGGTTCAATCATCGCTGTTTTTATTAAAATGCATCAGCTTTTAAGTTGTAAACGTTTCTTTGAGGTGTTTTAAATAAATTGGTGTTTGGGTTCCAACGGTTCTTCGACATCAGACGTGTTTTAAGCTATTTTGAACTGCTTGGCAGGGGGGAAGAGATAGCCTGGCTCGTTTGTGTCGTTAAACCCGTGATGGAGGGGATGAGGAGTGTGTGTCGGTTATAGAAATAATTCGGTGTTGAGATGTTTGAGGGAAACAGCTGCCAGAAAACGGAGCTTTTTGTTTGTCTTCTTGCTATCCGTGAAGACGAGCCTGTCGGCCATAGCTGTGTCCCAGCTTCGTCTCACGCTGAGCGTTTCTTCTCGGTTTTCTTTCTTCTTTAAATATAAAAAATGTCCGTTTCTGTCGGGGAGGAATTTATTTTTTAATCAGTTCAAGCATTAAAAAACAGAAAGATGAGGCACACACGCCGAGAGTTGGTGTTTTCGGGGGGATGTTGCTAGCTTGTTTTCGCCGTGGGGTTAAACCGACACGCTCTCGCGGCGGCTCTTTAATTTTCTCACACAGGAAAAGAGGCTCGTGCGGTTGTTTTCTCGGTACCTTTAAACGCGTATTTATCATTTTTCTTGAATATCACAACAGTTACGAGCTGTAAACGCCGGTCACGCTGGCAGGTGACCTCTGGAGGAGTGGATGTTTTACAGCAGGCGGCTCGCTGAGGCTCAACTCCATTTTTGCGATCCTGCGAGCCGGAGAGGGGGGCTTTAGCTAGCCCGGCCGTCCTTTTGGGTCGCATCCTTCAGCTACCTGGATTTGCATTAAACAGCCCGATACTCGGCCTGTGCGTGTGTGTGTGTGTGTGTGTGTGAACAACGTGTTCTTTAGATGACCCGAGCTTTAAAAAGAAAAACCCAAAAGGCTTGTGTGTGCAGTCGCATTGCAGAGGCTTATGTATGAAGAAGCGACCATTTTCTTTTCTGGTGAATTTTCACAGGAAAGGAGGCTGTGGATGCGTTTTAAAAATCCAAATTTCAATTCTAAGCTTTTAAAATTGAATGTGGTGAACCCGTGAGGCATCACTTCAGCACGCTTTTGACTCTAGGCCTTGATGAATGGGTGCTTTAAAGTTTGTTGCACTTCTTTTGATGTGCGGATTCATTGGTGTTGTGGATTATTGCCCCCAAAGTACATGTTTGTTGTGTTTTTAGCTTTTGAATCGGAAGTCAACAAAGCAAACACACCACGTGGAGAAAGCTCTGAAAACTCCCTGCAGCCCATTTGGTTTCATAATTCTTCAAAATAAAACTCCTGATTTTTTTCAAACAAGCAACAGGTTTTGAGCTGCTGATATCTCACCCTTTTGTTTGAAGCTCTTTGAACAACCTCAGTATGGAGAAATAAAGATTAGTCATGGCCGCTCTCAAAGTTACTCTGCTGGCTCAAAACGTTCATTGAAATTCATCCAAATATTAATTTACAAACATTGACATCATACATTTCACATTATATGACTGTTGGCAAGTAATCATGTGGTAATTTAAAGCAAAAACTAGCTTCTCTACGGCTTTTTGTTGAGGTCGTCATTGCAATTTAGATGTTTGACACATTTTGCAACATTGTTACTTGCTGCTAGCTCTTCTGGTCTCAGTTTGGAGACACAAGTTTGCTTTTTATTAAAAATGAGAGCTAGCAGCTAGCTAAAATGTTGCGAAATGTGTAGAAAACATCTAAATAACCGTGACAATGTGAAACAGAAACCATAGAGAAGCTAGTTTTTGCTTCAGATAACTACATAGATATGCTAACAGTCCTATAATGTTAAATGTCTGATGTGAAGGTTTCTGGTTTACATTGTGGAAATTTAATGTTATAACCAGATGTTTTGCAACATTGTAATTAGCTTCTAGTTTTTTTTAGAAGAAAAGCAAACCCGTTTCTCCAAACTGAGGTTGTTCAAAGAGCTACAACAGGTAAGATATTAATTATTTCCTGTATGAACTTACCTTTAAAAGACTAAACTTTCCCTTTAGTGGCTTTGTTTCCATTTGTTTGAGTTAATTCTAGTGTTGGTGTTTTATGTGGCACCAAGTACTATTGATTTCCGTTTCCTTAAGAGTTTTTTTTTTTACTTTTAACACATCTGCACGACCCCCTTATGGCCGACAGATGTTTTTTGTTTCTTTTCAGCACGTCGGTGTCAGTAACACAATGTGCTGATGTATCGGCCTTTATTGAAAAGCAGCACAAATGTGAGTTTGAAGTTGCAGAGAAAAGAAGTGTAGCTGTTTCTTGATGTATTATACTGTGACGGGTGTATTTGATCAAGTAGTTTCAGTAACATTAGTAGTGTTTAACCATCGTTTCCTGCTGCTTGTTGGGAAATGGTGATTCATATATTCACCCAGCGCTAGGCGAGCAGCATTATCTATCTTAAACTGGATTTTAAAACAGAAATGGTGCCAAACAGCAGGAGGCATGTTTCTGTCATGTATGTACCACATCTGTCACGAGTTTTTGGCAGCTGTGGTTGATTCAGAATGTCTGGCCCAGACAAAAATAAGCTCAAAACATTCGTTTTTACACGATTTCAGCTCCTCAAGCTCCCTCCCTCCTCCTCTTTAGGGTTTAAGGGGGAGGTAACGAATGATCACCCCTCCCCCTTTCTCTCCCCTCTACCTCCCCCTAATTAGCGTAAGACAATTATACATGCTTGGCTTAACCATTTCCCCTGAAACACAAGTGTGGGTTGTTACCCCTTAACCCCCACCTCGTGCTCCCAACTCACACTCGCTATTGGCAAATGGTATTAAAATTTATCAGTCAGTCAATAATTTAAGACCAGGGGAAATGACCGTATAATAGAAAATAAGTAAAACTAGACAATTATCATTTATTTGAAATGCCACGTCAGTTTGTTTTAGACGGCGTTGCTGATGTTTGCATCCAGGAGATATTTCTGGTTTGTTTTTATTTTAAAAGAGTGTAGATGACAAGAACTAAAGTGTGGTGGCCTGGTGTTCTGTCTAAAAAACATGACACAAACGTGTGTGTGTGTGTGTGTGTGTGTGGTACAGCAGAGTGGAGTGGCGCTTGGTGCAGCCAGGCCATTTTGTGCCGAGTCTGCTCTTCCTGTAGGCCCGAGCTGCCTGGGACTAGGCCTCTGATTCAAAGGTTGTGTGTATGTTGGTGTGCACGTGTGTGTGTGTATGTGAGAGTGTGTGTGTGTGAGACAAGCACAGCTGCTGCAGGGGCCTTTACAAATGTAAAGAGGCTGTCAGTGTTTGTTTCATCAGGCGCACAACTGATGAGGACCAAGTTGAAAATCCATTGCACGGCGAGTGTGCGCGTCAAGCTCGCACAAAAAGAGGAAACAAAAATAGAGAGCCGGGGTAGAATGGGGGAGTGCAAAGGCACAGACCCCCTCCCCTCTCTCTTCCTCCCCCTCTTCGCCTCTCGTTCTTGGGCTGTCCCAAACCAAACGTGGGCCTCATGTAGGACCACGAAGAGAGGGTCACAGGGTTGTTTTTTCACCGTGCTCGAGCCGCGACGCGCTTCATTTAACCTTATGTTTCAATGCAAATTCGCCTTTCATGAGCTCCCCTCTCCTCACGTGTGCAACATGGTGGGGTTCACTTTGCAACCCCTTTTGTCGCCATGGCTACCGGGGCAAAACGACGTACACTGCGGCAGAAGCGACGATTTACCGCCTGTTTGTTTTACTGCGTCCACCGTGGCTGCGTGGCGCATGTGAAACGCTCTATGGGAGGAAATGTTTATCAGTTTTCCTAGAATTATCTAGAGTTACTTTTTGCATCCCTTCAGCCTCATTTTCATTCATGCGTTTCTTTTTTTGTCGTCAATCTCGTAAAAACCGTCATTCGCTAATTTGAGCCCCTCTGTGTTGAACCTTTACTCTGCAGAAGTTTCCCTCTTTATGTCAGACTACAGACTCTTCTTATGCAACACAACCTTTTTTTTGCTTCTTATCAGCTGCTGTAACTGAACTCGACACACACATTCATAGGCCTCACACACCTGCCGCCAGGAGGTGAGAAACTGATTGAAACTTGTGCAATATACACGCACTTCGCTCCATTTGTAGGAGTAATGACATAGAACGGCTTGTGACTTTCTTTGTAGAACAGAGCGCGTGTTTGTGTGTAAACCTGTAAAGGTGTGTTTGGTTGTAAATGCTCAGATAGCTGAAACAAGTTTGCGTGTCATGGACGGACGTGACTCTGTTTGTTCGTCTCATGTGAGTGATTTATGTCCTGCTGCACCCGCAGCTTTGGATGGAGGTGGTGGGGGGGTGAGACAGCTGGTCAGGCTCTGAAAGGCTGTGTGCGTGTTTTTGTATGTCCGTGGACACACATGCTCACTCGTGTGTGTGTGTGTGTGTGTGTGTAGGGGGGTGGGGGTGGTTGCCACCGCTTATCCGTCCAGGATCCCCGTGAAGCTGAATCAACACTTTAGCTTTGTCCTGTTGGTTTAAAAATAAAGGTCTGTGAAGGATATTTTAAATTTTAACAAATACAGTTTTATTTTTTTTATTAAAAGGGCACAAATATTCTGCGGTTGACTCGTCCCTGAGCCGGGGTTTAAAAGCTCAAAGAAGAGGTGTAAGTTTGTTTTCCTGTCTGACTTTGAATAGCCGAGCCCATCGCGAGCTTAGCCTGGCATTAGCCGCTAATAACCATCACGAGCATCTCTCTGACAACCTCTTGACCGATCTCCGCTCACCTTCTTCCCCCCCGCGCTCTTCATCTTGGCTACATCAGTTTAATAAACACTCCTCAACATTTTCATCCTGTGCTCAATCCCATCTGATCCCCTATTGTGACTCAGCCGCCTTTAAACATCCAGTGAATTAAGCCTCGAGGGATGAAGCAACAGAGCGTCTGCTCAGGCCGGTATTGATCCCCTCTCTCCTTTTCTGCTCAGACTGTCACGGTTCCACCGTCAAACGCACGCGACGTGAACGTCTCACCATTCGGAGTACACTCATACCATTTCCTGTGATCTGACTAGCTTGGTAGCAAGTGCGGTAATCTTTGAATCATTTCTTTTTACGATGACGCCCTTTGTCCCTCTGCTCTGCTCTGGTTTCACCCAGTCACTCTCACATTTAATCTACCACTAAATTAGATTTTCAGGGTAAACATCTGTATACATAACACGCTATGAGATGATGACCTCTTCTTCTGTTCACTAAGCATTTGGCTGCTTATGAGGAAGGCCTTAATTCAGTCTGGCAGACCTTCTCCCCCTGCTCAGCCGGAGAGGCGATGGGTGACCACGCTTACAGCCTTGTGTCTCCTTTTTGGGGAAAAAAAAGTGATTTCTCTTTTTAAATGTTGCATTTGGAGTAAGACGAGTAGTCGCAGACGTGTTAACAGCAAACAGGAACACGACGTCATGCAGAAACGTACACGAGAGCAGCAGAGTTGAGAGAAGACGAAGTGGTTCATTCAGAGTTTATCAGCTCGTGTGATTTCAGTCACTCTTTCTTTTTCTAAAACAAATGAAAGTCTCCGGTATTTAACGTCTGACGTTTTTATTGTGTAAGAAATAGCTTAGCCTTGCTGTAATCATTTGTAAAGGTTTCCTTAAGCAGTCTGAGGATATCCTTGGGCCTTTCTTGTAAATAGAAAGTAGAATGCAAAAGGTATGAATTGATAAGTCAGTAAAGCATTATTGATTAACCCCTCCTTTTTTCTTTCTTTCTTTTCACCCCCTACCTATTGATTTTGTGCAATATGTGCTTCTTAAGCATTTCCTCAGAGAAAAGCAGTCTGGGTGTGAAAGGTATTGTTCCCCCCACTTTAACCTCGGCTTTTACAATCCTCCCGGCTGCGGGATTTCCTCCAGGCCTCGCAGCAGGGGGCTATAGTGCACGCTGCACTGAAGGGAAGGGCGCCAGAGCTGGGGCTGAATGTCTGGCTGGCCTCCTCTGGCCCCGGATCAAACATCTCAAGGCCTGAGGGGCGGGGAGTTAGCAGGCAGGTCTGGAATTCCCAACCTGTGATCGCTGAGGAAAACAAATCCAGGAAGAGGGTGATAATCAACTCGATCATCGACTCGAGTGGTGCATCTGCAGTGGTCACGTTTACCCGAAGTTTGGAGATTTGAGGTTTATTTGTTTTGAGACCATAACTACTGTTGAAATCCATTAAAAAATAAATGACAAATTTCCTCTTCCAGTCGAAGCGGGCATCTGGAACTGGTCTAGATTTTGTTTTTATGGGTCAAAGTGCAAGAATGTGTTTGATGAGTTGGTGACCAAATTAACGCAGCGCTAAGAGCCGATACCGACTTTAACCATCTCGTATAACTATCTCTAATCAAATTAAGTGGAGCATTGTGATTTTTGAAATCTTCCATGTGGTTGATCTGTTATTATTAGCATGAAATAGCGCCTAGCAGTGCAGAGTTGAGTCTTTTTCTTTTTTGCTCTTTGATAATTCACTGATATTAAATATGGGCTGATTTCATAAACCAGCTGCATCCCTACTAATCAGATCTACTAATCAACTGATTAGTTTACAGCAATAATATTCACCACCATTGTAATTTGTTTATGTCATAATTTCCACATGACCCAAACTTATAAGAGACTCAAAAGCACAAGTTTAATGTGATTCCCAACAGAAAATGAGCATATTTTCACAAAATTCTTTTAATTGTAGCTCAGTGAGTTTTCTGACTTGCCTCTCTGCTTTTTGTGTGTGTGTTCAGGAAGTGTGTGTGATTAAGCGACTCGTATCCCCCCACCTACCTACCAAGTTTAAATGGAAACGATAAGTGACAGGCGTTTTCTGAGCACTTCTTGTCTTGTTGCACATATGAAATTAGTCTTTCAGCCGTTTGAGTCAGAGAAAATCAAAAGCGAGAAAATGTAGCCAAGGAGGGAAATTCTTGCTCCAAACTGCTTAATATGAAAGAAAATAAATCAGAAAACACTAACAGGAAACCGGCTCTATTGCGTGTACTGTTCTTTAATTAGTCATCTGATTTCCTCGTATTACCCAGATGTCGAGGTGGATTTCTGAAATTAATGTAATTAGTCATCAGAAGCTCGGTGACTTTCAGAACTTGTGATGGTGGCCCGTTTCCTGACAGTGAATGTTTTTATTCTGTCATTGTTGACAATAATTTTCGTTTTGCGTAAGCGGCCTCCTCGTTCGGTCATAGAAATCGAGAGTGGAATTTCATATTACTCATAACACAAAGTCCCGTATGACAGACGTGTGCCGCCTTCTTCTGCTTGTTCCATAGCTGGAAAAGAGATGTGTACATTTATTATGTTATATTTGTTCTCACTAACCAAACAAGCTAAACGTGTTAATGCATGTATACAACTGTGAGCGAAACCATGGCAGCAGAGTCGGGTGTCACTTTGTCGTTGTGATAACTGATCCAGGAGGCGTGCTTCCTGTTTTTATGCTTGTGATGTGAATATTCAGTGATTGTTTATTACAAATTGAGGTGTGTTACGTGGCATTATTCAATCCTAAATAAAAATGGTAATTTGGCTAACGTAAATACGAGCTTCCACTTTTATCTTTTAGGATTTAGGGCTCGTCATTCACACTTTATTTCAATTTTAGAAAGAAGAAAAAATTTAACATTATTCCAAATTTCTTTATACAGTCTCCATTGGTTTTTTCTTGTTTAAGACACAGCTACGCTGTGTACGGTTGTATGAGTGCTGGTGTTTTATGTTATTGTGCCTGATTTTGGTGCAAGTCTTGAAGAATATAAGAGACATACATATTTTTTGCTGTTGCACAATTTGGCATCATATTTGTTTATTTACGTCATTACACAGTTTTGTGTCCTAATCCAGCTGTGCTAACATTTTCTGGCTTTTTGGTTAAAATAAAAAAAAAGAAAAATTGGATGAGTGAGCATCTTGACTGCTCACAAATTCTTGGAAAGTGAACTTCAAAAACCCCATTTTCACACTTTTTTTTCCACTTTCTTTGTTGAAACGCCTTTTTTTCAAAGTTCATACAAGTAATTAGTTTTCCAAGTTTCACAGTTTATTTTACTTAGCAGCATGACTAACTGTCAGCACTGCCTTTCCGTAGATTTTTCTTTAACATACATTTGTTTGACTTCTACAGAGAGGGTGTCAATTCTAAATGCATCCAACTCGGCTGAACATGAAAGCAGCAGTGGCCTCTAAAATCCACAGAAAGGATAAAGATGCTAACCTTGGTCTCTGGGGGGAAAAGTCATGTGTTGTGTTCAGACTTTGTTCCTGATCTTTTCTGTTAACTGTCAGCAGAGAGCTGCAGCTGCTTCCACTAACCATCATGGGTAATCTTATCTCCGCGACTATCTGCATAAGGCTCAATCTGCTTCCATTTAACCCTCATAAAATCCCTTTATAAACGAAAGCAGTCCTTCTTACCCCCCATTCCTAGTAGTTTTTGTTCCGACTAAATGTTATCCTTTGGTTATTTTGTTCTGCATCGTCGCTGTTTAAATATTCTACCATTGGCTTGGCCAACTTTAGGCCAGGCCAGCCACAGCGCTCTATGTTTGTAGAGAGACATTGGGAACAGTGCATGGTTGAAACAGCTTTGGCATCAACTTTGGACGATTTATACCTGGGCTTTTCTTTAAGACGTGAGCAGATAGTGGTACTTCTGTTTCTTCAACGATGTATGGGGGACTGCCCTGTTGACTTATTTTCATAGGTATGAACACGTCACATTTAAGGCAAGAATCTGGTGATACTATATATTTATCACAATACAGGGAAGCTGATACGGTATGGTGTGATACTAATAGACTATATTTGCAACTTTACTGAATTTAATTTGAAAACTCATTCCAGACGCTTCCATTCGGCATTATCACGAGATCTCGTTCTGGCAGTAATGATTGCCGCCACCAAGCATTCAGAGTTTGAACTGCACACAAAACAAATACACTAAATGTTTGTCAATTTTAAATAAAAAAATCGACACACTGCTTTTAAATATTTATTCAGTATCATAACATGAAATATTGCAATATTTCAGTGTAGCGACATTTTCTCACATCCGTAGCGTTGTTGCTCTGGTCCTAGCGCTGTCCAAATGCATGCAGACACAGTTTGAAAGACAACCATAGCTTCCGCCCCTACGACTAAGTTCGGTCTACGGGTCGTAGCCAGACTATATTTACATATATGGGTCGTCTTGCCAGGCTAGTATTTCACGATAGTTTGAAACAAACTGCCAAACATCTGCAGGCCCCTGATGAAATCCGCCACCCCCTTTAACTTGACTCCACTGCAGCATCCGTACCTATACCTTGATTGTTGTTTTCTGAGAGCTGAAACAGTGCTACCGTAGTCTCCCTCCCGTCGTTTCTGGCAAGCTCAAACACTGAAATCCACCCTCCTCATTTTTATGTGCAGTGAATTTGTAGCCGCGACTGTGACTGCCCTAGACGGCTCCTGCAGAACTCTGTGAAATGCCACATGTTATGTACACACCGCCGTCACGCTTGTGAATTTGATTAGCTTGACTGAAATGTGATAGTTGTGATATTAAATGACTTGGCGTGTTGAATTTTTAATCTCCAGGTCGACCCGATGCTCCCTTCAGCCTGATGGCTAAAACAGGAACCGCTTGGTTAATAAACTAGTTTAATGTGACAAATCGGGAGCACTTTTTAATTTTTCAGAGGTGAATTGTCATTGTTGTGACCTTTACTGTAAAATACGATGCAGCGGTGAGTTATTTGAACACGGGGCAGACTCGCTGACCCCTATTGCGGGTCTACAGGATTCAGCTAAGCCTTTTAACCTCCTGACATATTGCCTCTAATGGAGCTAGTAGCAGAGGTGGTATCACGGGAGATGAAGCCACATGTTTACGCCATCTTCTTGCTTTTGTCTGTCCCCCGTAAACTCGCTCTACTCAGTTTGTCCTCTTTCCACACAATTCATTTCTTCATTGTGTTTCATATGAAACGCTGTAAATCCCACTGAAAAGTCCCTTTCACCCGTGTCTCCAATGGGACCACCTAAATGGTGAAAGGCTGATTGATTCATGAGACCCAGAGGTGCACACAAGCCTTGCAACAAGTCGGGGATTAGATACTTATTGGTTCAGATCTGGAGTAAGCTGTTGACGTGAGACCTGCAAGCTCATAACGGTCTCCAAATCCAGTTTTTATATTTTTGTTTTATTGTAATCCTAATAGCCACATTTTAGCTCCTTTTTTTCCATCTTCCTACGTCTGTACGTGGAAAAGCGTGGATGTTTCCAAAACTAGTGCAGGTTGTTTTATTAGATAAAAGCTTTAAAACATTGCTAAAGGAGAAAATAATTTTGTGTGGGAATTGAATAAATCCAGCTCCCATAGATGCATCCAGCTCTTGACGAGGAGTTTGCATATGATTTCCATAAACGAGGGTGGTGATGTATGAATAACTTGTCAGACGGATTGATGCATGAAGCCGGCTGTCATTCACTAGCAGAGTTTATTGTGACTCTGGCCGACCTGACCCATCATGATGTGACTAACCAGCTAAATGAACGAACGGCTGACAGCGTATCATTATTAATATTTATTTTCTTCGCGTATCTCCTTGTGGCTTCACATTCTTCATCTGCAGATTATTTCATTTTATTATGAAGGGGGAAAAAGATGCTTTCCTTCTCGTATTCACAAGCCGTGATTCCATTTTCACTCCGTTTCTCTTCCTTCTCCTTTTCCTTTAGTATTTTTCTGGTAAATAGGTGTTTATCAATGCAGCTATTGTCAAGACTCAAAGAGCAGGGGGGCTCATGAGACCCTCCAACAATGGGCACATGCTCCCCTCTATCTCAGCTTCCTGTGTGATAGCTGAAGTCTGTGATAAAACCATTGTGTGTCTGGAAAACACCTCGTTTTCCTCCCAACATGTTCACCTGTTTTCACTGCAGGTGTTGTGGCACAAACGGTTGAGTCTGTCAAGCTCTGATTTTTATGAAAAACCACAAAACCTCAACCAGCAACGCAGCTGTTTCATGATACACCTCTGTGATTAGGCTACAGATTTCATCACAAGTTCTCGCTGGAAACTTCCTGAAATGTTTAACGTTTCAAAGTGGCGTTTGCTTTTAAACTGCCAAGCAAATTCCTGAAGTGATGTAACTATGGGCCAACATTTTTTATTAAAGCTCAAATCTTGTTTAAAGGTGGAACAATATTGATATTGGATTGTAAACAGTAGGAATGTTCCAATCACATGTTTTTTCTGCTCCAGATCTAAGCCCGCGTCGTTTGAGTACCTGCCGATACTGAGTCTTGATTTGATACTTCAGCAATGCATTAAAATATAAAGAAAAAAGAAAAACACATCCAAGTTCCACTTTAAGGTTTTTTTATTATTTATGTATTTTGTTCTTTCTGTATTTATGTCATTTCTGTCATGAATATATTGAGAGGTTGCCCAGTTGGTCTTATTTTGAACCGTTTACTCAGAGCACTGCTGTTATGAGCGATGGGCGTTCCCGTGATGGGGCAGGCACAGCGTGTGACGACCGGCAGCAGGTTCACTCTTTTCTGCAAAATACCTTTAGTGCTGCGTCTGTAAAGTTGGGAAGAGAAAGCGGCTCATACCACGGCTCCAGGAGACTGCAAAACCCAATGTTTGCATCCACAGACCATCTAATGTTATAAATACTGATATCTTGGCATTTTTTCTGGCCGTAGACAATTTATCTTTGTTTTTCAACGTATGTTTCAGTGTCGGCTAGCTCCGTGTTTTTAGCCGAGTTGCTGCGGTAAACTACAAGGTTTGTTTTAAGGCAGAGTGTCAAATTCGTAGTGTTGAATGCAGCTCTGTTTTTTGCACCGCATTAAATTCCCTGCTTTTTTTTTTTGCTCTCCTGAGGCGACACGGTAGCTCTGTGTTAGCCTGCTAGCTAACAGCTACGGGTTATGTTGTCTGAATTCCCCGGCTGCCTTATATTGTGATGTCATCTGTGAAACAATGAATATTGGTGTAGTGGAACTTGTTGAATTCAAACTAAGCCATTATTATTCTGTTTGAAAATCTCTATCTCAGGATGAATTTAATAAGTCATGTTTGTTGTTTAAATGTCATAGCCGATCTTTTTCACCCGATTCCGGATCCTTTAAAAAATCATGTGATCGGGCCCGATTTCCGATCACAACATGATCGGATCGTAGCATCCCTAGAAAGCATGTGTTGATCTGTCAGAGCTGTTTCTGCCCAGACCGTTTTAGACGCGACACACTCTTAAGCTTGATCACTTCCTGTCTGATTATAATAATCATTCTTAAAAGAGCAAAAGTAATCCTAAAGTTTTGTTTACTTTATGATTAGCATTAGCATTGTTCTGTTAACTCAACATTAAATTGCTGGTTGGGGTGATATCTTAGCATTACTAGCGCCTGCTAGCACAAGGCAGCTAACGCTATGTCTGTTTATATATTGGTCTTCTGTTGCTGTGCTAATGATTAAATGTGAATAATTTTCATTATTAAGATGATTTTCAGTTATTTTCATTACTTTATCATTTCCTTTTCTTTGGCAGAAATAGTATTTATGCCCTTCTGGATTGACGAGCTAATGGCTAGTTAAAGCAGCTTAAGATTGTTCTAAAACGACTCCACTTTTTAAAATATTTTAAAGTTAATTGCAAAGCTATTTTTTAAACTCACTACTGTTAGTTGCTACTAAATTATTTTTGGCCTAATTGTTCAGCATTTTCTTTTCTTTTTGGGGAATTATAGTGGTCAAACTGTGCAAAAGTGGTAAAATACAGCTGTATTTATAAATGTGATCAATACAACCTTAATATTGTTTCATTTCTTCCTAAACTTAACTGTCCATTACTTGGTTTTAATGGATTTTGCATATATTTAAAACATTTTTTCAACTTTGACTTTTGCATTGCTGCCTTCATATGTTCCGTTATTACTGCCTTGGGTTTCTCCTGCACAGTGAAAGTAAGTAAATCAGGGTTTAGGTAAAAAAAACAAACAAAAATAAACTACATCCTGGACAAAAGCAGAGCAATTCCCAGCTTGGATGTCGTTCAAACATTTAGATGCATTAACAGTTGTGCAACTTCCTGTGCCAGCTTTACCCGAGCATTTTAAAATGATTTATAAGTACGGCAGCTAAGAAAGCTTGTCCAGATCTGTTCTGTTGTTGTTGAATGCTGCAGGGGGGGAAATACATCTCCTGCTGTGAAAAGGATTATTGAACCAAATTTATAAATAATGTTGTACATCATGAGAAAAAAGGATTTTAGAGAGTTAAAAGTGATGAAAACATTCTCTCTCACCGCCTCTCTCTCGCTGTCATTCATCCCTATCACACACAGAGACAAGATGGCTGCTTGAGGCTGTAGCTGGCTGTTAACACCTCCAGCCTACACAGGGGGGCACCTTTTTTGTTGCCGTCTCCTTACCACAAGAACATAGCCAAAAGGGGGGTGACCTGTGGGGCTAGAGGCCCCTCTGGTTCCTGAACATTCACAATGTGTGAGCAGCAGCCTTTGTTGGCTTTCGGAGAGTTTACGTTGAGCACAAGTGCTCAGCGTTTGCCTCAGAGTGATGATGTAGAAGTAGGTCAGTGAAGAGACCCCGTTCAACCCGAGCTGAGCTGCTAATGCGTGTGCAAATGTGTGTGTGTTTGTGTGTGTGGCACACTTGTTTCCTTCCTTCCGCCAGGAGCCAGCCTGGCCTCCATGGCTTCGGCAGCAGCAGCGGGCAGCTGTGTGTTTCTTTGAGTGTTTTGGTGACAGCTGAAGCCCCGACAGAGCTCTGACCAGAGTCAGCGGTCGTATGCGGGCCGACAGCCGAGGGGAGCCGGTGGAGGAGGGGGATATTGGACACAGAAAGCACTTTTCTGAGACGGAACAAGTGTGCAGGAGAAACGTGGAGGAAAAACAGATGGGCTCTGGCACGAGCGAGAAACGAGGAGGAAGAGGGAAAACCCAAAAGCTGTAGAGAACCAAACAGGACGAGTGAATTCTCCCCGTCTCTTCTACTCATTTCACAGCTCACTGCTGTTGTTAGGGGATGGCTTTAAATGCTCCACCCCTTTCCCCCCTACAAGCCAATCTACTGTCATATTCCCCGTCATGCTGCCTTCTGATTGGTGGGCTGTCGGAGCCAAAGGAAGGGAATGGGATTGATGGGTAATCTGGGACTTGAGCTGGAGGAAGAGTGGTAGGAGCTCGGAGCAGGTTTACGCTTGACTTGGGCGTTTTGCTAAATTTATAGAGCAAGAACGTGGAAATAAAAGTCAGCTCTTATTCATTTCACTCATTATTAAGTCTACACACCCTGGATGTTGCATTTATTTAATGCATGATTATTTCTCCTGTTATTGTAGAAGTTGGCTACGACTTGTTTCATTCGCTTCCCTTTTAAATAGGGAAGTTAATTAATTTGATTACGTTCTGTAAAATGAGTCATCACATAAAAAAGTGTTCCGGGCAGCTGGGAGAGAAACTACTGATAAATGTGTCGGCCTCGTCAGACATGGCTGCGCAGTCTTCCCCCTCTTGGGCACTGTCATGGTTCTGAATGGGTAATGGGAAGTGAAACCAGAGCTGGAGATCGCTCTGGAGCGGCCCGTGTTACGTCCTTGGGTATGTTTGTGGGCTGTGCCGGAGCTCGGACATAAAGGCTGCAGAAAGTAGACATGTACACATAAACATCCCTCTAAAACATTCGTCCAAATGAATAAAGATGAGCGGAGAAATCGGCACATGCTTAAATCAATGACCTGCCAAATACAATAAAAACACACTGCTCACCAACAGGCAGGTCAATAAATCATTGATTCTGGTTTTGCTGACTGACTTCAGGTCAGAACATTTGTTACTAAAAAAAAAACTTGTTTCCAACTTAAATGCAGTAAGTTGACAAACTCAGGTCACATCTATTGTTTTAGTGCTGCGCGACTAAATTAATACATTTAAATTCCGTAAAGTGGTGAAAAGACGGAAAGGACAAACTCACAGTTTCCATTTACCGTAATGGTTTCCTTTTACCGTTGCTGTTCCAGAATGTTCCCCTGCCGTATCGGTGTTGTATCTGTGCTCACTGACTCTCAAAGACATGCACACAATTAGCAAAAATCCCCACGTTTTGGGTAACTGGGAACAGATCAGAGACTGCATCGTTGTTGTTTTTTCTTACTGAAATGACACAGTCGCCACAAACCACAAACTTTCACTCGCCGAAGACGAGAAAGTGTGTGTAGCACGGTTTAGCACGGCCCTCGTGTAAAGGTTCAGCACCATCGGCCTATTTTTAGACAAAAGTTGGAGGAAATAAAGGGAGAGTCCATGATGTCTGAGGCAGTCCAGAGGATAAATGGACTCGCATTTAATAATTCAACCCAAAGTGAGAAAAGCCTGAGTCTCACCAGGGATCATCGTGTTTTTGGAACTTTGAATCTCCGCGTTAAGTAACGGTGAAATGTTTTATTTCTTAAACATCAAAATACACATCGTCGCTGCTCTTTAGAATCAATCATAATTTTGTTTGTTTGTTGTGCGTTTTTAAAGATAAACCAATAACAATCCGTGTTTATAAATCAAAAAGCTTCAGTGTTCGGTCGAAACTCGATGACTTTCAGATAACACACATTACATTACACACACACACACACTCCCCTGAGCCATCTCCTCCTCCTCAGCTGTATTGACAGGAAGATTACCTGATTTCAAACGAGTTTCATTATGACCCAGCTAGCAAGAACAGCCTCCATCACCAAAGAAACATCTAAGGCTTACGAAGGGAAAAAACTTATGACACAAACGGTTTTCCTAATCACAAATTTTAAGCACGTAACGTTCAGCTTGTAAATAATACAGCTAATAAGCTTAATATATTTTTTTACAATATAATGGAGCACAAAACAAGATTACATTGTTTTCAAGCAGCATCAAGAACAAAATCAGGTGTTTTGTCTTTTTGTGCTTCTGTTTCTGATTCCACGAATGCATCGCTAACAAAGGAGACGTGCCACCACGCTGAGTCTATAAAGCGAGTCACATCATTACTGTGTGTAGACGGTAATTTCAGAGGGCTCGTGTTTGTGTATGCGAGATGGAGTGAGTGACAAGAGTGCGTAGGTGTGTGCAAGGGAGGGAGCGGTGTTTGTTTGAAGGCCTGGTTTCCTCTCACTGTATAGGCTTTCCATCGACTTGGGAGCTTTTCACTCTGCCGGAAAAGTGGCAGGTGTGACCTGGGAGACGGGTGGAGGTGTGGAAAGTAGAATCAGTGTAGTCGGTACAAATGCCTTGACACATACTCCTCCGATGTGATGAGCAAAGCTGAGATGACACCAAACGCTCACACATACTCCTGTGATGAGACGAGGCGCGTTTTTATAATGCAAAGTGTAGAGTTGATTTGAGACGTAGTCGAGTGAGCATTTAGGGACTAATGTGAAAATGCTTGGGTTTTTACCTTCGATAATTTAACGTCTTCGTTTTGGTCATTGGAGTCAGATAACTTAAAGTTTCCTATTGTAGATGCTTTCCGGAGCAGGAAGTTTGTTCTTCAGGACTGATGAGCTAATGGATATTTCAGGTGTAAATAAGAACAAATTGAATTTCTGCCATCTAGAAATGGATCCAACCTTCAAAATGTGACCTTATGCAGCTTTATTTAAAAAACATTTTCATTCAGATGAAAATATTAAGAAATTCTATGTATGGATGATCATTTATACTTGTTCCAAGGTCACCAGAACAGAAAATACTTGTTATGTTGACAAATAAAAGTAATTTTAATATTTTGAAACCATGCAATTGTCATTTTTATAAAGAGTCAATAGTCTTGGGCCCAATACTGAGCCCTGAGGACCACCACAAGACATCCCAAGGCAGGATTCGTATGTCTGTTATGGTGGAAACAGTTTTTTATTATATATTTATACCAAGGTTGTTCTATTTGAGCTATAGAATGAGGAAACTGTCACAGCTAGGAAACCTGGATGAAGCGTGGAAAACTTGAGTTGAAGTCTTGTCACTTTCAATTTTCTTTCTTTTTTATTAATTCCAAACTTACATCTCAGTTGGTGTTTCATAGCTGGCCTCAGTGTCAAAGCTGCATACAAAGAGAGTTTATACTTCATTTTCTTGGCCTTTTCACCAGCATGGTTCAAATACAGGCCTAGTACCGTGTGTGGGTGGCTACTTGGTTCACAAAGGCCTCAGTGTCCAGGCCTCCCTTTCCTCTGCTCTCACACTGAATTATGGGATCTTTCTGACATGATACCATCCTCCCCCAAACCGTGAAGCCTCAGTGGGAAAACGGAACCCAGATAACAAGTGATTACACTTCTAGGGAGGAGGAGCCGTGACAATCATCAAAATTCCAGGCCTCCTTTTTTAGTGGTTTTATGATGCTGCCTAAAAGCAGGCCTCGTGAGATTTGCATCTTGCTGCAGAAATTCAAGGGGGCTAACTCTGTGGGAAAATAATCTTGGGAAGAGGAAGGGAGGAAAAAAGTCTAATGAAGCCATTTGTATGTTGTTTGCATGGGTATCAGGGAAACATCATCAAGGAAGTCAAATAAGCTTGTGACGGTTTTATGTCGTCAAAGATAGGCGAGAGTTAGAAGGCAGGGACGGGGGAGGAAAGGGTAGAATGAGTGGAAGAGGAGGAGGAGTAGGTGTAGAGAGAAAAGGAACAGGAGACGAGGGGAGGGAAGAGGAGGCAGATCAATGGCTGTTCTCTAAATAACGGATGTTTGTGGCGGCAGCTCTTTGGCCCAGTCTTCCGCTGTGCTCAGACAGTGGTACTTAACCTGCAGCAGCATCTGTCTGTGCTGCTCTTGGACACACTTAGATACAGAACACCCCCCCCCCCCCCCCCCCCCCCCACACACACACACACACACACACACAGTCTTTCCTGTACTAATTCTCCCATTCCCAGTGGGTCTGGTTAAAGACCGTGCTAGCTCCAGACTCCCCGACTCCCCCTGTGGTCAATAAATCCCCCCCAAGTCCCCTCTGGAGACTTGTGGTTTCGTAGGGCCCAGAGTCACCGCACCCACCGCCGCACTCCCACTCAGCAGGTGTGTTCGGTTCACACCTAATCCGACAACATTACATGTAGCCCAGTGTCATGATGCCAAGCGTGATGCTGTTAATTATATTTTTGTTGTGCTGTGAAGTGTCGTACTCTCCCCGGTTTCACTCCCTTGCTTGAGCCAATTTAAACATTTAACCTCAGGAATTCCTGGAATGTCCGTACGAACTTTTTACATTTCTGTGTCAATACACACCCAACGCTGCATCATCATCTCAACAATAAATTCTTGTTGATTCAGGTTTTTCTCACTCCCTCTGTCGGCGTGAAACGAAAGAGACGTAATAGATCAAGACTGGTTGCTTTAGCGCAGGGAAAGGAACGGCTTCACTCTGATGCATCCTAATTTGTGTCCCGTTTGAAGGGTCAGGTGACTCTCACGTAAAGTTTCGGCTAAGCGTCATAAATGTGTCCCAACTTCCTGAAATGTGCTCATCAGCTCTTTGTTTCTGGCACTTTTCCAACTTCTGCTTGTGTTTGTGATAGGAGGAACAAGAGGAGCTATTATTGCAAGATGGAAATCAGGAAAAGGTTTCCTCCTCTGATAAAGAAAAAGTATCTGTAGGTTAGTCACCAAAAGCTGCCCGTAACATACAAAACAAATGGAAACTTTGATTTTTTGGCTCTTGACAGCAACATGCCTCCCCCCCCACCCCAGCTGCTACGTTTCTGCTAAACCGTACCCTCTTTGCAGCTGTATAAAAGATATTTTCTAGATTTTATGAAACGATGGCGTCACCTTGAAAGAAACTCCCACCAACCCATGACCTTACATGACCGTAACTCCTTGTCTGATTTGCCCGACGATTGCAGACCACCGTTAGCCTGGCAAGCCATCCTATATATGTGTATATATAGTCTGGCCACGAACCACTGACGGCTCTCAGTCGTGAGGCGGGATCTACGGTTGTCTTTCAAAATGTCAGCACGCAATTGGATAGCGCTAGGACCAATCAGAGTGACGAACAACATGACGTAATCACGGCGACGGAAAAGCGGGAGGCTTTAATAGCGTCTAGCTTCAATGAATTCTGTCGTTTTTGTATGAAAAACACGCGAATATCAGGTGTACTGGGACATTGCACTACTTTGTTTGATAAAAATAAGAAGCCGCTAAGTATATCAGACAGACTTACGCACGTTGGAGTCTAAATAATCCAATGTTGATGACAAAGACGTTTCAAACGAACGTGTTTTCCGAGTTGCCGCCATGTTGCTTGGGTTCGCGGCGTTCGCGGCCGCAGCGCTGACGTCATCGGCTACTCCCGCTCTGTGATTGGCCCATGATATAGAGCGCTGTGATTGGCCCAACCAAAACTATAGCGAGTTGTGATTGGATAGACACAGCAGTGGTTTGGGCTGCGAGGGTTCCAATGAAGCGTGCCTAGACCAAACTCTGCAAAGCAAGAATTGGTCTAGTTCACTAGGCTAGACCACCGTACCTTCTACACAAATGTGAGTCAGCTTAATGGCGATGGTGTTGAGCTTTGTTGTGGTTTCTGCAGGGGTGTCATTTTTTCTTTCCTTTGGTGGTATTTCCAGGACATGAACCGTGGGTTGATGAGGTATTACGTTTGACCACCGATCTGGTTCTTTAGACATGAATATGAAATTGCGGGTTTGTTATAAATGTGCTCCATGTTTTCAGTATTATTAGCCCCGTGGTTTGACGTTGTGATTTAAACCCCTGCTGAAGACAGACTGTAATTATGGTAAGAAGGGGAGCCCTTTTTTTGGCTGGGGGGCCTGTTAAAGAAGGCGAAGCTGTATAATCATCCACAGAGAGGATGAACCCCCAAACCCCCTTTTTACATATTTGAAATCTATTTATCAAGCTGCTTGTCTGGTCTGTGGTTAATATAATATCATTTGTGGCTCTGAGTGCTTCTGTCTCATCTGAGTCACATCAACACGTTTTTTTTCTTTACCAAATTTAAACAGAGAGTCGCCACAAACCATTGAATGGATTAGTTGGCTTTAAACAAACGCTGCAGCTAGAGAGCTGAGTCGAGGCAACTTGCACTCTGGTCTGAATGGACATATTACACTCAGAGCAGACAGCTCACTCACTGTTGACACAATGCTGACCTCAATTTCCACTTCTCGCTGCCATGTTGGCGTTTGTCTGAGCCCCACGAAGGCTTCGACTCCTCTTAGTCACGGTGATGCTACACACCGCGTGGGGATTCCTGGACAGGTGTTTCATTATCGCTGGAGACATTTAACAAACCCAATAAAGTGGTCCATAAATTGAGGGGAGTTTAATGTTCTCGTGACGCCGTAATGCTCAACCAGCCATTTTTCTTTGGGTGTTTAGTTTTTGTCTTTGATCCTTTTGTGCAAACACTTCCTGCTTCCTTTGCACATGGTCACCAGCAGAGTTATGGGTGTTCTCTGTGTTTACAGTTTCTTTCCTAATACATAAAAGGTGTTTCAGTAAGATAAACTAGGGGCTGAAACCAAATGGAAGCCGTGCATGTGCACTTTTTCAAGAGGTCATCGTAACAGGATGAAGGGCTGAGGCTCTGATTCCACAGCGGGGAGTAAATGAAGATGGATGGGCGGAACTGGAGCCAGAGCGTCTTGTGCGTGTTTTTAAAGCGGGGAAATAGTGGAATGCCGTTAACACTAACTCTGATGCTCTTATATGGATTTATAGCAGGCTGCACAGCTTTGAGCTCATTCATGGAGGATTATGTTAAAGCTTTCTGTTGGCTGAGGAATGTAAAACAATCGGAGTTGCGGGGAAACGAGGGTTCTTCCTCCTGAAGCGATTTGATGTGACGAACAAGTACAGTAAGAAAGTCGCACTAGTTTTAAAGATTTCAGCATGACCTTCTGCTTGTGTGCTCCGTGTTTGTGTGAACGTCTCAGCGAGCATGTCTGTCTGACAAGTTACGTACTCGATGCGATGAAGCCACATTTCCTGGCTGCACATCAAGATCGCTTCTCCCTCACTCGAGCTCCACTCCTCTCTCTGTGACTGCTCGTCAGGCCGAATCACACAGGTCTCCGGCACAGATGCCTTGGCTTCGCTTTCCATGTGTGGAAGCATGTTTGCATGAATAAGTGTGTGTGTGCGCACCGCCTGCTAGCCCTCAGCACGACTGCCAGTCAGTTTGCGACTTCACTCCCACACAGCTCCGTCTCCTGCTTTTTCTCACAATTCCTTTCCTTCCTTTGCTCCTTTTTTCCTCCCGTCTGTCCTTTAGCGATTTTTTGAAATGTTGTCTTGTAGCAAAGTAAAGAACGTTTTCCATCTTTACGTAAAAGATGTGGTTTGTGGTGCAGTAGGATTGTAGGACAACGGGTGTTGTTACATGCTTTTTAAATTGTCCTTTTATTTACAAAATCTGTATTTAATTGACTTGTAGTTTCATCTTTGGAGGTTTGTCAGTGATTTTTGGTGCACTGCAGAAAACATGCAATTTGTCATTTTTAAACCTCCAGAGAGGCCAGATCTGTAGCGTGACTGGGGTTTTAATTCTATTAAAGCATTCAGGGTAAGATTGTGAGGAAAGAGTTGATGTAATGGCTAACTTTTTAGCTTGTTCTCCACATATTGATGTGTTTTTTTAATCAGTTTTAACCTGCAAAGGTCCTTTTGCTTTTGTAATTGGGAGTTAGACTGAAAAAATTGACAGATTAGGTAAAATAAAAGACTGTTTGGTTTAACAACCATTTTTATTATCCTGACAACATCTGAGACATATCTTCCTTTAAAAATCCTTCACAATAAGAGCCCTGGGTAAATGCACGGTTAATGCAAACAAAAACCTCTCATAACATTTGAAGGTCATTGAAACAGCAGTGAATTATAGGGATGTA
The DNA here is from genome assembly GCA_006937985.1 of Aphyosemion australe. Classification (NCBI taxonomy): domain Eukaryota; kingdom Metazoa; phylum Chordata; class Actinopteri; order Cyprinodontiformes; family Nothobranchiidae; genus Aphyosemion; species Aphyosemion australe. The sequence continues at coordinate 1,045,409 of SSNS01000031.1, read as the reverse complement.
AGAAAATGTTGATGCACTGAAATATTGCAATAATTTTTTAAATAATACTAAATCGATATTTATTGAAAATATACAAGCAAACATTTACTGCATTTCTTTTTTGTGGTGCAATTCAGACTCCGACTGCTAGGTGGCAGCAGTATTTACTGCCTTCATTCTTACCAAACAAGATCTCGTGATAACTCTGGAGTTTTCTAATTAAATGTTTTCATCCTGCAGACAAATCAGTAGGGGTGGTTTTTTGGAACGCCACCTTACCAGAATGTGTCAAGCTCTGCGGTTTAACATAGGGCTACACAGGAAATCACGCACAGCAAATTACAAGTCAACACACACACACACACACACACACACAGCTGTTTTTTTCTCAGTAATGCTCTATCGACCTCCTTTACTTTGCAGACCTTGGGCTCTCAGTGGCCCAACCTGCTAAGTACACACACATGCACACACACACACATGCGCACACACACACATGCACACACACACACACACACATGCACACAGTGACCACGCTGACCTTTTAGCTCGCGAAACGAGACTTGATTTCCAATACGGTTTTGTTTCCCAGCCCTCTGCTCCATCCTTCCTTCCTCTCCCCGTTCTTCCTCCAGTCGGTGTTAATGTGATTAAGCTTGTGTGCCTGCTCTCCACATGCTTTCTTTTGTCCTTCTCTTTCATATATTCCCCCTCTTCTCTCTCTCTCCAGCCACCCTCAGTAGCGGAGGTAATACCATACAGGGCTGCTTTCATTTGGACCTCTGCTGTGTGCTAATTCACTAATTCATTTGATCAATTCCCCTTCTACTTGGTTTCACGGTGAACCTTTCCGACTGTTCTAAATCTAATCTTGTTCACTTCTTTTTATCCCTACCCTTTCTTTCCCCTCAGCGCTCCTCCCTCCTCCGTTAATACAATGTCATTTCCTGTCCAAATTGGGTAAACGTAGCGGGGCCAAGAGAATCACAGCAAGCTCAATGAAGCACGGAGACGAAGGTTTCAGCTCTTTATTTCCGTGTTGGTGTATGGTGTTGCTTTTCAAGGCCTTATCACCTTTATTTTATTTACCAATGTGTTGAATTAGCCTGTTAGGATTATGAAAGCGTCTTCGACACAGCGACTTGGCCACGCAGTCGACGTAACCTTTTAAAAATCCGCCCGCTCCCGATGAGGTTAACGTCTGAATCTGCTGAATGTTTCTTTTTTCCGCCACCCAGGAAATGCCACCATCAGCCGCTCGACACTTCATTTATCAAGAACCCAAGGCTAAAATTTTCAAAAGCCAAAGAAGTTTATTGAAATAAAAGTGGCTGATCGCTTTGGCCTTACTGCTCATTCATCCCCTCCAGCATTCCCAAATCTCATTAAGCAGCAGCGACCCCCCGGGGGTTTGTGGCGCTGGTTCTTACAGCTTTAAAAACCGAGAAGTATTTTCTTTTTCTTTTTAAAGCCGAAGCCATCTTCTTGATGTGTTTAGTGGTAAGAGACAGAGGGGAGTAAATGGACAGTTCTGAAATCCGGAGTGGACCTTTTGACGTTCCTGCTGCTTGTCTGTATTGTGTCCAAGCTGAGGAAAGTCAGAAGGGAAGGAGCGTATTTTAGGAGTTGGTGAGAAAAACCAGCCATACTCTGAGGCCTGTTTGGCCCGAGAGCTCCAAGTCGTTCCCCAGCCAGCTTCGCCTGCCTACGGCAATATTTACGACTACTTTTTGGCAGGTGAGAGTAAATGAACAAGCATTTATTATTTGGCAAAGGAGGCTTTGGCTGCTTTGACTGAAAGAATGCCCCGCGCGTTGTAATTTGCAACACTTTGCTAATTGGGGCCACAGTAAAACAGCAGTTGTAATGTGTTTTGAATTATTTGTAGTCATATTTCACTTAGAACCACTGACGTAAGTGCAACGTTTTTACAGCCATTAAATCTATGGATTCTCTACATTTGTGTATTGGTGACACCCACCCAAAGTTACCCTTCCAAGGTATATTTAAGGTTCAACCTCTTGTTGAAATTGGCCTTTTTTTACTCCCTTGTGCATACAGACCAAAACACAATTAACTCCATAACACATTATTGGCGTTAGCAGAAACAAATGTAGCTTTTTAGCTAGCCTAGAAATCTAGACACACTGTAGCAGTCGCAAAAAGATTTTACTCTGCAGGTTGGTCCAGCCACGCTACATTGTAGCTTCAGCAGGTCTCCCATTGGACCTGCTAAGATTAGGCCAGGCCAATCACAACGCTCTGTGTTTCTAGAAAGACGTTGGGCGGGCTTAGCTGGAATGGCGCTCGTTTGAAAAGATTTGGCATCAACATTGGGCGATCTAGACTTGGGCTTTTCTTTAAGACATAAGCAGAGAAAGGTACTAACATCCTGACTAGTAGAAGCTAACTGTTAGCATTAGCAACTCCACCTCACAACAGAACTCCTGTAGGCTTGTGTTACTTGTGGAGATAAAACATCAACATTGCAAAGCAAACTGAGTCACTAGCTACGTTTACATGCGCCAAATTTCCTCAATCTGATCCAAAACTTGGTTGATCGGAAATCCCAAATCTCTGTTTACGTGGACATATACTGAAATGATCCGATCGTGCCGTGAGTAGGTTGAGCTTGCGCAGACTTGTCTTTCCCGGAAAGGAAATTGTAAACAAACGCCTTCTTGTCTGCACATCTTTTCCCTCTGTTTTTATTTTCCTTTGACTTACCCCATTATGGACCACTTCTGTTTACCTCCCGCCATGTTTTCGACTCGCCCTGAGCGTCTGCAAAGGCGGAAAAACGTCACGCTGAAGTTGCACACATGCACAGTGGGCATTATTTTACTCCAACAATCCGAAGGGGTGTGTACATGGACGTCAATCGGATTGACGATCGGACAAAATCACCTCTCTCAATCAGAATGAAATTTCATTCTGATCGGATCAGGCCGTATCGGGTCAGAATATTCCAATTGACATGTTTACATGAAGAATTTTTGATCTGATAGGGCGTTCATTCTGATTACTTGTGCCCATGTAAATGTGGTAGAGTCGTGTTGCTATTAGCCAATCCGAGGCGAGATGTCCAAATATCAGGAAATAAGACTCCAAATCCTGCCGTGAAGCTACTTTCTCCCCTAGCTTAATTCTTCGTGCTCAAACCGGACCATCTAAGCTTTTTTTCCCTTGAGTATGACTTAGAAGTCATTCATTCCTGCTAGAGACCACTGCAAATGTATTAAAAATATGAATGAAGTTTTGACCAAAATGATTTGTGAATAAAACTCTGACTGAACCTCTTTGCCAATCCATTTTTTTAATATCCTGATGTGCAGTCGAGTGACTGTTTTGCTCTTTTACTCGCGTGTAAAAGATCTAAGCCGCCACCACTAAAATAATTTGAATGCACAAATGACTTTTTTGCGGGTATACGGCTCAGTTTCTGTCATTCTCTTAATCCAACTTTACAATTCCCTCGTTGTATTCCAGTGGAGTGAAACAACAATTACAACATCTTGATCTCATTCCACCATTCTGTCTTTTAGCACACCTTTCTGTTTTTTTAAATCCGCTCCAAAGCAGAATTTATGTTGATGGTGAGTGGTGTGTAATTATTTATTACGTCCTTGTGTTTTTTTTTCTGTTTCCATCCCTCTCTCTCTCCCTCCCTTTCCCCCGGTCCGGTGTTATAAACGCCAAAGAAGAAATAATACTACTGACGGTTTCTCGCTCAGCTTCTACAGGGAAATGATCGTGAGCGTTTGCTAGCAGAACATCAACTTAAATTGAATGGCTCATTTTACGAGAGCTGTGTAAATCAGCCAACTCCGTTCGAGGCTTTCTAAAAACACAGGCTTTATTTTAAACGGTGCGTCGGGTGCAATTAAAGGTTCTTAAAGCAATGACACCTTTTTATTTGTTTGGAAAGGTGCAGGATAAGAGGTGGAAAAGTGCTATTTCTTCTTTTTTTGAGTCAGCACATTGTGTAAAGGAGCAAAGCGTCTTGTCTAAGGGTGTGTTTCTGCTGTCGTCATGGTGAATGGACCATTATATCAAAAAGCAGCGATTCCAAGACAAAGAGAAATGAGGACAGGGAAACCAAGAGGCAGCGCGAGTAAACCGGGCCAAGAGCAACAGCTGACCCACGCTGCTAACAAAGAGCGGCTCACACCAGAGAGACGGAGCACAGTTCTCTACTGACATACTTCTTCTCACATGTACATTTACATCAGCTGCAACTGTCAGCTCTGCCCACACACACACACCGTGCTGTTCTTTTGCTTTGCAAATGCGTGGACCTGAAAAAGCCCTTCGTTGTTCGGGCTACATGTCTGCTGATTTTATGTGACAGGTGCATTCTGCTGGGCTGGCTGGAGCTTTTTATTAAAGTGCACGAATCACTTTAAAGCCGTATTACCGGGGAGACAGGCGCGCACATGCAGATGCTCTTTAGCCAAACCGGGAACGGAGCCAGGGTCAATATGAGGCAGAGCAGCACAGGAAGACGGGGGCGCGCCACGCTTGGATGGGTGTCAGTTACCGGCCTGTCTGGTGATAAGTGAGGCAGTTGGGTTGATACGGGTCCGTGTCATAAATGCAGCTTGGTCAGATAAACAGGTGAAACAGGAAAGGCTCATCTCTACACGGGCTTGTTATCTGCCCTGACGTTGTAGTTTAGCATTGACGTGTCAGTGTTCAGGGTCAGAAATGGAAAATGTCTCATTTACGGCGTCTAAAGAACATCTAATGACATGTCTTGGCAGGAAAAGCCTCCATCTGGGTGCATTTTTGTCTTTACTGCACTTGTTTTACCAGTTTGGTTACACTATAGTTCATCTTTATACTGATATGGACACAAATGTCCGCTTTTACACATTCCCACCGGGATTTGCTCGTTTCTTGAAGGAATATTTCATCCACTTGTGTTTACACCTAAAAGCTAAATTATTGCCATCTTGCTCATCATAGACAGCGTTCTGAGCGGTCTCTGGTAGGAGGAAATGATTACATCATACAGGATTGATAAGCTAATGGCTAGACCAGATCAGATTGCCGCCTTTTATAAAAAAAAAACTGATTTTACTTTATAAATCTTGACATTTCTGTTCACTTCACATTGATTTGACCTCTTAATGTAGATCAAGTGCTATACTCTGCTGTTGCTGGTGATGTTTACACTCGCATATAACCTTAAATTTAACATAAATAGCCGTGTCATGTGAACTCAATGGCAGTTTAGAGATTTGTAAAATAAATAAATAGGATATTTGCACTTTTTTCACTTTAGACTTGGCTGCATCCTGACTGGATTTTAGCTCTCTGGTCCTGAGGGGCATAAACAAAAATACCTGCTAACAAACGGCCGTTTAGGATTCTGTCTGCAAAGCGTTAAATATTTTATACAGAAAGTCCTTTCAAGAGAGAGCGGTTCGAAACACAGATTAGCAAACACCTCGAAAGGGATCGTAAACCCTGGAAGCCGCAGCATATACAGTCTCACATTTAGCCCCATCCCCCCTCCTCCCCCTCCTCCCTGCAAAGCCTGTGGCAGGTTAATAAAATAAACATACATCCACCAGTGGCAGTGGAAGGCATGTCAGCCTCCCTTAGCTGTCATCAGCTGCGTGTTATTTGATGCATGTGTGCAAGTCTATTTCCAACACGGACTGTCACTTTCAGCCGAGGCCTGTCTATCTCACACACACACACACACACACACACACACACACCACTCTGCGTTAGCACCGCCTCCTTAGGCACATCGAAAAGCATACGGGCCCATGCAGCCGCTCATCCTGCCATGCACTGGTCGGTTAATGGGAGTTCATCACAGCACCAGTACGATGTAATTCTATACTGGTTGTTTAAGTGGGACATCTTCCTTTGGGACCAGTGTGTGTCCTTGCTATTTGATAGCTGTGAGTGGTCACAGCGTCCGATTAGAGGTGTTAATTTTGAACTTGTGGTCCTCATCTTCTCCAATTCCTTTTGTGTGTGTCTGTGTTCCATTTTTGGTTAAATTGTGGCGTTTGGTGGGCGTTTCTAGATGAAAAAGTTCACATTTATGTTATTTTTTTTAACTAAATAAGGAATAACAATCAATAGAAGGCTATTTTGCCCCATTTTTAAACAAAATTCATGCTGAATGAGTAGTGCCGGAGAGTAGTGGTGTGTGTGTGTGTGTGTGAGTGTGTGTTCCCTCGTCCTCTAAAGGCTTTGTGGTATAGACCAAACACAACACAGCTGCCCACCCACCCAGTCTCTCTCTCTCTCTCTCTCTCTCTCTCTCTCTCTCTCTCTCTCTCTCTCTCTCTCTCTCTCTCTCTCTCCCTCTCACACACACACCAGTGCTCCCCTTCGTCCTCCTCTTTGAAGCTTGTCCCAGTCCGGTTGAGTGGTACAGGGTCAGGATGGAGAGGAGGATTAACGAGAACCCTGGTATAGACGGATGAAAGGATGGTGGGATGAATGGTCTTTATGAAGTGTTAGATGAGAGGAGGGAAGGCCAGGTGATGATGGCCGGCAGACTTTGGGTCTAAGGCAGACATGGTGACAGAGCTCAGATCTAAGGTCTGGATTAAAGACCGGATCATCCTACAAGCACGGGCCTCGACGCTCCTCTTTGCTGTGGTATTTACAGTCGTCCTTATTATAAATCAAAGATGAGGAAGAATCTAAATGTAGATTTGATCGTGTTACACTTTTAGATTATTTTGTTTTCTAATTGAGATTGAGATTTGTCACTCATTAACAGCCGTCAGCGTCGTCTGGCGCAGCTCCCTCCGGTTGCATTCTTGTACGAGCAGCGTCAAAAGCACATCCTGCTGTGAATGCACGTGAACACACACATCCCCACTGAGCTAAACCTCCCAACACCTCGCAGCCTCTGCACTGCTCAACATTAAACAGACAGTGATTGATCTACAGCACGATTGTTTATTTTGCTTCGCTGTCAGTGATGGATGAAGATTGGTGCGTGTTTGAAAAGTCGCTGTGAAATATGGTGAAGAGCTGAGGGGGGAGGAGGGCTTGGTTCCCTTCAAGGAGAAATGCCAGCGAAGGCCCTTGGGAGAGCCTTTCATCTTTGCTTCACCTCATGATATTTGGCCAGTTTCCACCATCAGAACATCCAGGTCATTTTACTGAACCTTCACAGCATGCGTGCATCTCCATTTCACTGGGCCGGCTCAAAAGGACCACTGTCTGGGCCATTTCAGGGACCAACCATGTACCTGAACTGGGGTTTGTACTCCGAAATGGCCCAGTAGAGTCATTAGGCGGGACTTGTGGTTAAATCATGCTGATTGGTTATAACTCAAGGAAATGACATCAGCAAATAACCTGCATTCATAAAATTGAAAAAGTTGCTGGTGATGCAGAATGGAAGGAAAATAAGAAGCATTCACACTGCTTAGAGCTGAGCGATAAATCGAAAATTTATCGTTATCGAAATCTCTGACTCTAACCGATATAATTTGTCCCATGTCAATAAATTTTATATTAAACCAAATTTAAAAAGTGTGCAGGTTGGCGATTTGTGGTTCATGTCACTTTAAGAAGCTGTACCACCTCAAGTCACATGAGAACGTGACTCAACGTAATACAAGTGACAGCCCCATCTAGTGGACAACTTTTGTTTTTACGCATACATGTAGTTATCGTCCATTTATCGTTAACGAGGTGAACTATTCAATATACAGTGATATTGATTTTAGGCCGTATCGCCCAGCCCTAACACTGCTTTAAAATCAGTTTCTGAACTCTTAATGCCGGAAATGCATCGGAAATCCCCCCACTAGCGCCATAAAAAAACGGCAGTTATTGTACGCCGCCTTTTACACCACACAGCCACTGTCCCCATCCCCTGAATGGATAAAATTATGGCGTACTTTTACAGAATTAAACTTTTAACGTTACAAATGTTCATTGACGCTATTTGGCGCTGATCAGTGACATCACTCACTGCCAAAATGGTTAAGATATGTCTCAGCAAAGTCCTGAAGGGGCCTTTTTTGTATTTCTAGCCTAGAAATCTAGACGGATAGTAGCAGAAGCAAAATGATTTTGCTCTGCATGTCAGTCTAGCCACGCTCCATTGGAACCTCCGCAGACTCGGTAAGTCTGGTGGCGTGCCAATCACAGCAATGTTACTGTGACTGAGCAAAACAAAGATGGCAACGACTTGTTTGAAATGGCTTTGGCATCAACTTTGGACTATTTAGACGTGGGCTTCTCTTTGAGTCAAGAACAGATAGAAAAAGGGTGTATTTGCGTCGTCTTCGACGGTGTATGGCGGACTGCCCTGTTGACATCCGTAGCATTGAGTACGTCACGTTGTTTGTTGTCCAATAGCATGCAGATACAGTTTGAAAGACATCCATTGATCCCGCCCCATGACTGAGATCCATCTATAGCCCTTTTTATAAGACACACCATGCCGGCAAATCAGCGCAATTTTGCGGCATTCGTGCCGCCACGCTTGATAGTAATATTGTGGTAATATTGTGGCTTCGCCGGTCTTATAAACGCACATTAAGCATTGGCGCAACAGAGGGAGGTGCCATGATCACGTGATGAATTAATGCTGCGCTCCGGCCGGGAAATATATTAAAAATGAAAGTAAATGCGCTTAAGTTTCACTTTTGTAAACAGAATCAGCTGAGATGATCATTTGGAGCGTTGCGGTGCTCCGGGAGCTTCTCTCCGTTAGATCTGCAGCTCAGATCATCTGACAGCTCACAGGCATGGTGGATGGCACACACCTGTAGCTGGTTGTTAAAATAAAAACTTAACGAGCGCAGCTTCGATCGCAATAAAAAGCAAGTTATGTCCAAGATACACGGAAGTCCGCGACAGTGCAGAGACCGCCCATATACCTCCTTTATGCCGCCATCGCGTTATCTTTTATAAAACGGACATGATTGCACAACGGTCTGTGCTCTTATAAACGACCATAGGCTCCCTGATGCCGTATTGGCGTTGCGGCAAATTGGCGGCATTGTTTTATAAAAGAGGCTAATGGGTCATGGCCAGACTATATTCACATGTATAGGATGCTGCAGAAACTCAACAATTACCATTTTCTCTCCACTTTCTAAGACAGTCAGTTATTTTCCTTTTTGTTTTGTGTCAGGAATCAGTGAAGAAATTCTTTATCTTTTGTTCCTTTTAACGAAATTGCATGCAGTCATTTAAAAGGCCAATTTAAGGGTTTTTCATGCATCGGAGTCGCATTTGAAATGTTAATATTCATTCAGCTGCAAATGTGCGACACACCTCTTTAAAGTGCCGAAGCTCTTCTCATTCAGTGGGCTCTTTGTCCTACACGGATGCCAGCTAACTGAATTCCTTCATCACAAAGCGCTGTATGCAGAACTTCCTTCTGTCCGCAGATGACAGCAGCAAGACATTTCTAACACCCTCTTCAGTTACCGTCCTCCCGAGAGGCCAAAACGCGAGCCAGGGTGGATGAATAGAAAGGAAACAGGAGACACAATGCCTACCTGTCCTCTCTTCATCTCCGTCTCCCATCAGTTCTACTGTGACATCCCTTCATTTCCTCCCTTTTTTTCCCTCTCCTGGCAGAAATCGTCCAGCTCTTAGATTTGCTTTCACGCGAGCAGATGGCTCAAATGAGCTCCTTCGGCTCAGATTTAAAATAAAAACCAAATCCTCCATCTCTCCTAATACATTTATCTCTCTCTTCTTTTATCTTTCCAGTTTTTTCTCTCTCACAGCAACAGCCGTCTTGTCTGTCTGCCAGTTTTTGTGAAGTATAAATAGCAGGCTTTCCTCGTCTTTTACGTCTTGTTGTTTTTCCATTTTAAACATTCTTGTTTTCGTGTGCCAGAGAGCGTCTCATTTGAAGACCAAAGGAGGTGTTTTATTCTGTCCTCTTGTTGCTAATTGTAATACAAGCCTTACAGAAGCTGAGTTTAGAGTGAAGCTAATACATTAGGATTGTTGTTGCTGGTTTAGCTTTGGCTTAAGCTACAGCAACAAAAATCTAAAGAAACTCCTAGATTCAAGATCCTACTTTCAAAGCTTTATGTTGTAAACACTGATGAACGACATCAGTTCCAGTTATACGAGGTAAAGCTTACCTCCATATGAATAATTCTTATTTTAGTTCCAAGTCAGAACCATGTGACCCTTTGCAAGAAGGGGATTTGCTCCTCATTGGCAACTGAAAGGAGCCCCTTTTCTTTCTCTCTCCTCTGCCCTGCTCTTCCACAGCACTTTGTCATGTAAAGAGGCCCTTATCTGGCTCTGGGTGGGGGGAAAGAAGCCGCAGAGCAATAGCGAGCCGAATCCCTGGGGCCAACAGAAATCAGCTCACGGTAAAATAAGTGACTGTGACTGACGGGTCCTTTGAGAAGAGTGGCTAAGGCCGGCCCACCAATGTGTCAGCCAGGAGGTCAACTTTGACCCCTCCCGGCCACCTGCTCGTCCCCAAACCTTGACCTTTTGTGGCTAAACTTCTCTGGAGAGCAGTCCGATGATGTGAAGTCGATATATGCTGCCACACTATTGGACCAAAAGCGAGTGAGCGGGTGTGTGTCGGAGCCAATAGCGTTTCGGCTGACAGAAGGCCTAAGTGAGGGGTCATTGATGTTTCCTTGGGGCTAGGGGCCAGGACTCTGGGCCTGATCAATCCCCTTTAGGTTAACTCTAGTTTGAAGCTTCATCCTGTGAAATGACCTAGAACTGAGGTCCAGTTTCTTTTGGCTTCAGTAGTTTAAAAATGGTTCAGAAACGAGGGAATGCCCTAGCTGTCTGAGAATTTGGGTTTTCTCTGTACAGTGGTGTCTTTTGGAATAGATTCCACTCAAACATTACAGCTTCGATGCTGCTGTCAGTCTATTCATCAATGCGTGATATATGCAACATTTAGAATTGGTCCTACTGCTGTCCAGTTGCGTGCGGAGACAATTTGAAAGATGGGAAAGATCCTGCAACCCTCCGATTACTGGACAACCCACTCTGCCTGAGCTGCTGCTGCCCTGTGATGGAGCTACATTGGCACAATTTAACATTTCATCACTTTTCCATTTTGATATTTTGAGTTGTCAAAATGAGAAAAAATAGTACATTTTCTCCCTTTTTGTTGTACTTTTATTTGCTTTGGTTTGGTCATTTATCCAAGTAGCTGCACACCTATTGTTTAATAAGATAGGCAACACAAACATTTGTGTGTTTTATTAAGTTTTCTCTGCTGATCGCTGCTGGATGTGAATGCTTCCTGCTAATGATTAGCTGCTGTGGTACACTGTGTGTGAATTGTTGACAGGGAAATGCTGTTTAGGAGTTATAATTGCAATGAAGAGCTAAATGAGTAGAAGGCTTGTAAATAAGAGGTTGTGCTAATTTTGTTCCATTCTCCCTTGAATGATTATTGATTGATCACAGAGCTTGTTGTGCTCTTTGCGGATTGTTTTCTTTTGAATGGAGCAATAAATAATGATTTATGGGTTTATGTGTGTGTAATAGACTGCATCCATTCTTGTATAGTATACAATAAATATTCTTCGTAGGATCCAGTTTTACATAATCTATGACTTGGAGATTTTAAACGCTGAATAGACATTTCTTTTCTTTTGCATCGGGAAGATTATCTTTGTTGGGTTCTGAGAGGACAAAAAAACCCTCCCTGGAATGCAAGTGGGATTACAGAGGCCACAAAGCCGCCATTTTGTTGGAGAAACCACTCGGTCACATGTTTGTGTACACAAGGTTACACGGTGAAGTGTTTGCACATGTATATCCAGTCGGAAGCCCCTTCTCGCTCTGCAGCCTGTCATGTCTAACATATGTTCTCTGTGACTCCAGTTGTTCTCAATTAATGCCGCCACATGTGGGTTTGGGATTATAATGGTAGACTTTTTAGTGTGTGTGTGTGTGTGTGTGTGTGTGTGTGTGTGTATACACTCACTTGAGATGAATGACATGCACACAGTGGGAGGTTTAAGACGAGTTAGGAGAATAATAAACATACCTCTTGGTCTTTCTTCTCCACTGCTGGTGCTGAATCACTTGAGTGATGAACAGAAGCAACAAAGTAATAACAAGCTTCATCTTTTAACCCATCAGCACGGCCCCGCTCTGTTTAAACTCCGCTGACACTCCTTCATCACCTTGCAAACCAAAACATGTACTCTGTTCAACAATTTATGTTCTCATACATAGGAGAAGTGATCATCGGTATATTTGAGTTTACTGTTAAAGTAAGAGTTTGGCTGGTGGATCATTATTTCCTGGAATGTTTTTTTCTAACACTAAATTTGCAATTATGACATCACATATTGCCTTAACGTAGCCGATTTCACTTACAGAACATTTGTAACTGGCTTTAAGGTGCTCTTTACCTGCTTACCGTAATGACTTTTAGCTATTTTCTGTGCCCGTGGCTAAGATAAAGGCTAGCAGTTAGCTTTTTCAGTTCACCGACCATCAGTAAAAAACTCAAGAAGAAGAAAAAAAAGAAGTTTGCTTTTTTTGTTGCCATCATGCTGGAGCCTGGAAGTAAAAGTCAGAGTTGTGTCTTTGGAGGTGAAGCAAAGAGCTAAACGTTGGTCTACATTTATTTGAGGAAGCTAATAGAGGCTATGAAATCACTGACTGATGGTGACCTGGCTTTGTTGCTACTGGACTTGTAAGTAATAATATTTTGTCCAACAGTGTGGATCGTTTTACTTTGTGGTTTATTTTAGTATTAGTTGGCTCATGTTAGTGTTAGCTCATTGTTAGCGCTAGCTACAGCAGACTGCTGCAGGATTGTTTATGATGGTTGTAATTCCACTTTCAACCAGTAGGTCGGAGAACCTGTAATAATCGTGGTCCATTCATCAAACTACCCTCTGACTGTCTCCTCCCTCCTCTAACGCATTCTCAGCATAGAACAGCTAAACAGGAAGTGAAGCCAGAGCCGGGCTAGCTAGTGTAACAGGTGGAATGTTCCGTTCTATTTGCAAATTTCATTTAAGGAGTTGTTTTACATGTCCTGTTTTCAGTCTGGTTCTGTTCTTGTTGGGATGTGACGAACTTGTTGTCTGTGAACGCAGCCTGTCCTCTGTTGATTGGTTGAGCGCACACGGAAAGCTCTAGAAGTTTTTCATGGGGTTTTCTCAGATTGTGACATTGAGCTGCTGTGATTTGTGATGCACCTTCAATAATAAATATGAGAACACATTCATTTGAATGTAGAGGCCCACTCTCTTATAATGTTGAACGTGGTTGACCTGGGAACATCGGGGTTCTGCGTTTGCTCTTTGAACTAATCTCAACTGAGTTCTTGGACCTTTGAGTTGCTGGAGATGCTGCTCTTGCTTAAAGTGATGTCTGCTGCCCTCTGGATATGCTAACCAATTGAGACTTTTATTCCATATACAACTAGTTTTGAAAGTACGTCACAAAACAAACAGCAAACAACTTTTCTCTGTGCTTTAGCAGAAACACTGGATCAGGTTAGAGGCAGAGGAGTTCCTTTTCATAGCTGAGATAATTTAGGTCGTTTATGAAGGAAATGCAGAAAGAGACTTTGGTTAAGTTGACTTGAAACAAGCTATCTGTGAAGATGCTTTAAAGACGTGACCCTGTTGTTAACCCTGTACATGACAGAATTCCTAGCCTAGATCCATTCTACCTAGCTTTACCGTAGTGCAGTCTAGCTAACCCTTCCCTCCAGATAAAGCGTCTCTGTGGAGGAGATTTACTCTTTGTGTCGATCATTAAAATGAGTAATTCTCGTGTCGGTGACTGTGTATGACATGCACTTTGTGACGTTCTGTATTTGCACAGAGGCGGTCTTGGATGGGTGGATAGAGTATTGAGCACGGCACTGAACTCCCACGTTGCAACCAGTAAACTTATGTTGCTGCACAGAAAAAGTGTGATGCCTACATTAAGAAGCGTGTGTGTGTGTGTGTGTTGCCCAAGTACAGAACATACATCATTTTATGAAAATGAGACATTTATATAAAAACGCACCTCTATGGATTCTCTTCTGTCGGTTTAATGATGCAAATCCTCACGACGTCCTCCTCTGCAGGCAGCTGAATGTAGATCACGCATGCACTCAAACACTCATGACGTGTGTGTGATGTTTTGTGCAAAAATCAGACTAACCCGTAAGTGACTTAATCACGAGCGTGGACGTGCATCCAGGCCAATGGAGGGCAGCTCAGGACACTCTCATCTGCACAGCAGTGCCAAAAGCATGCCTGACTAGTTGTTTCCTCCGTGCCCCGGTGGCAGCAGCAGCAGCAGCCGGCCAACAGTCGGGCTAATATTGCCACCAGCTGCAGAGGAAGGATGCCAACAGCTGCCAAACGGCACCGGGTCCAGAGTAGCCACACAAGACCCTCCTCTCTACTCTTCAGCATAATGTTTGTCCTGTGCTCGGTCAGTTGTGCTGCCGTGGCATTTGAATATAATAATACAGCACTCTCATTTGCAGGAGAATGTATCTTTATCATGAAGATGTTATGCTGCTGGGAAGAACCGTGTGGAAAACACATTATTAAAGTTGGAGCTTTCAGGTGAAGATGAGTTGTTCATAAATTATATACATCGAGCAAAAGTAGAAGTTTCTTCCCTGCAAAATCAAAACTAAAGTGTCTTTAAACAAATAAATAATATGTTGACCTGCTAAAATAATTAGCTTCATGCGATAGGACCATTTGGGGACTTTGTCGACACGTAAAGACACAGAACTTTAAAACTTTTCTGCCAGTAAGACCAGATTTACTTTGGTTGTTAAAATCCTACGGAGTTGAAAGAGGAGACAGGGAAGCCTTCAGGCCGTCTGTTCTGTCTTTGCGTCTCATTTGTCACATTTGAAAACTGATCCAAGCACACATTGTATGATTCCAGGTGTCTCTCCAGTAAGCAAGAAATTCTTCTGAAGTGGCGTCTTTTTATTTCACGGTTCTTCTCGTTGGGATTGATCCGGCTTGTTGCTCGTTACTGTTTGGCTCTTCGCTGCGTGTCTACGAGCAGCGGCCCTTATCGCACACTCAATATCTTTTCAGCATGCTTGTGTTGAAAAGAGGAATTAATGAGACTTTCCAGTAAAGCAGCGTGTCTGCGCGGCGTGTTTTTTAGGCCTAAATGAGGTTAAAGCCTCAGGCGACGGGTTCTTGTGGATGTTGTCGTTGTAGTTATTGTGCTGTAAGTGGAGCAGAGTGTGATGGTGCTTGTGTGCCTTTCTGGACTGATTGTTTTCAGGCTTACCTAACTGGATTCCAGATGTTTTGATTCCAGCTGTTTTAGGATTTTGCAGAAATCTCTCTTGGGTGTTTTTCTCCCAGCTTGCTTCCATACAAATGGCTTCTTCCCTTTAGTAGCAAACAGGTGCTGCTTAAACTGACCAGAGGCCCTTAGTTTTCTGTGTATTTGTAGAAGCCTGCAGGCTGTTCCTGGCAGACGAGGCACAGGGCTAATGAGGTTACTCCGTTTCCCCTTTCAGCCTTCCTGTTCCTCTCTCTCTCTCTCTGTGTGTGTGTGTGTGTGTGTGTGTGTGTGTGCGTGCGTGCGTGTGTGCGTGCGTGCGTGTGTGTGTAGCATGGTATGCTCTGTAATGTAGTGCCTTCCATATGCTTTAGAAGTGTGTGTAGCTGTTTGCACGCATGTTGCCACAGCACACGTAAAGAATGTTTTGACTCCAGTAGGATTACCTCGATCTTCTAATCTGCAACAAGATCATAGGTCTTTGAATAACACGCGCTTCGTTTGTTTAAACACAACATTTGAATTTGTCGAGCGATTCCCTACCTGGTGGGAGTTTTCTAGAGGATTTTAGCTTCTGTTTTGATTCATTTAATCAACAAATCACCTCCAGCTCAGTACGTTTTCCAGCCCTTCTAAAAGCTCCTTTATGGATTTGAACGTTTTTTTCCGGATCATTTTTTGTTGCCAGAAATGCTCTTGAGCTGACACACTAGCTGTTAGCTCATCAGTCCTGCAGGATGCAAACAATTTCTCCAAAATTAGTTTATTGAGAGAATTTTCTAGACAGTTTTTTAATTATAACTTCAAAGTGATCGAATTTAGCCTGTAATTATAACTCTTTACCTCTGAGAGGAGACGAGTCACATTTAGGAGCGTGAGGCCTTAAGCAGTTATCTGGATGTGTTTGTTCCTTGTTTATGTGTGGGTTATAGATCACTCCCATGGCAACACTGATAGCTCTTTTATGATTTTTCTGTATACCATTACTCTGTTTTTATCTTCAGACATGAATCATTGATTTTTGACAGTAATCTTTGTAAATAAACGCCCTGTCAGGAATGTTTATGAAACCGATGGTTTTCTATCATTTCCAGAGACAAATGGCACCTTGTGTCAAATATAACCAGAACACATTTCATCACTTTTACATGTGATGAGATATACTTTATGCTTTAAGTTTGTTTCTGCAAACTGAGAAGGTTTTACTTGTGTGGAAGGGAGGGATCGTGATGATTGACAGTATGTTGGTGTGTAGCTTGCATACGATCGTGTACCACAGCCAGAATGGTTCTGTTTAGGTGTGTGTGCATTATGCAGCGAGTTAAACCTTTGGTTACTGACATGCCTCCTGAGTGAAAACGATATTGATACAGAGTTGGATGGACAGTGTGCAGAGCGAGGCAGTTTATTTTTGAAAGGGAGCTGTTTATGCAACCTGTCAGATCAGACTACACACATGCATACGAGAGCTGTTTTATGGCATATTTTAACTAGGGATGCACCGATTGATCGGTAACTGCTCGTAATCGGCCGATATTGGTGAAAAAACACGTGATCGGCAACTCCTTTCAGAGCCTTTCAGAGCCGATCATACCAGCCGATCACCTGTCACTCATATTTTGCGGCCGACAGAGAACCTGTGTGTAGCTGCAGCATCACGCCTCCCTCGCCCGCATGCGCACAGCGGCAAATATCTAAAACTAACTTTTACTCGTGATGTAAACGAGCGGGGGAAGCTCTTCAAAATGCGTTAACACAGCGAATTTAATAAGACTTTGAAAGAGCAAACTCTGGGTGAGTGAGGTGAGTTTTCACGTCTCCCTGTAGAAATGAAAAGACACTCGAAGTAGGAGCGGCAGCAGTCACACACAGCTGCACTAACCACTCGTCTGTGTGAGCGTGACCGTCTGAAAAATAGTTAACTAAAGCCTAATTAATACTTCTCCGTCAGCTTGACTGTGGAGTCACGCACACACATTGACGGGGGTGTAACCTGAAAAGTAATTAGTCATCATGTGGACGAGCAACCTTTCTCTGTGGTGGACGACGCCGGGTTCTGCTCGCTAGCATCCGCCACGAGAAATAAATAAATAAATAAAGCTATTAACGTAACGACTCTGACTCTCTCAGGTCACTCGTTTAGGGGTCTTTTATTCAGGCTACTGACGGCCGTAACCCACGGCTTACAACTTCTCCATTTATCCACAGAATAGTTCACAACTGGGCGGCTTTTCTTAGCATAACATAACAGCCGCTGACCTGGAACCGGAAACGGCAACATTTTCTAGCAGCTGAACTGCCCTTCAAAATAAAACTAACACATAACATTACTCTTATATCATTACGGCAACTGTTATGATGGTGGTGATGATGATGATGATGATAATAATAATAATAATAATTTAATAATAAAAAATCTCACAACACACAAATTCGATGTTTTTTTGCTTTCATGCACTATTTAAGCTACACTTAAGCTGAGTCTAAGTTGTCTCTAAGAGAGTCTGTAGAGTGTTAAATATTGCACATGGCCTCAGCATGCAATAAAACAGTGGTCAATGATACTTTCTCATCTCCTACTTTTTATACTAATAATACAATGGCAATGTTGCGTACATGAGAAAACAATATTGAAGAATTTATGGATTTGACACTGTAATATCGGTAATATCGGGATCGGCAGATACTGCTTTTGGTAATCGGTGATCGGTGATCGGCCCTCAAAATCCTGATCGGTGCATCTCTAATTTTAACACACAGTTCTACCACGAGGCCCGTATTTCAGTCTGCTGTAGGACCAGATGTGACTCAACTCTCTGAAACTGCCTCAGTTTGAGGGATTTTCCTCAGCTGAGCCTTAAAAATTCACAGAAACAACGCTCCGAAACGGCAAGCATACCATTACTTTAACATTTCGCTTTACAGGAGACATTTAAAATTCCCGCAGCAACTATTCTACTGCGCTTTCCTGGCATGTTTGGCACCAAATAAACAGGAAACGGTTGCTTTGAGCCCGGCGTTTTGTGATAAGGCTCTTCTGGTGATGTGTGCCAGGCACTGAGACCGGAAGGAAACCCAAGAACTCCAAAAAATAAGATTGAAAGTACAATAAGACAATGACAGCACTTAGCTGACTCAGTGCTTTCTGCTAACGCCTAGACTTTAAGGTCTGGTTGTTCTCTGAAAAAGCTGCCGTTTCTGCAGCTAGTGCAGGCCCAGTCGAGGAGGGAGGAACTCAGTTTATTTTTTGCTGAAAGAGCTTACAGATGTCTCCTGAAGCCCTGACATGCATTTTAGAGTTCATCTCTGCAATTTACCCATTTCTGAACATCTCCTGGCACACAGTCGGTTGCTTTGCAGATATAACAGAAACTCTAGATTGAGTTTTGAGAATAGAACAAGTATAAACATACCCTCACTAAGTTGTGTGCTGCTAATTAAATATGTTCTGGGAGAGGGGAGCTGAAACTAATCCTAACTAAAGTAGCTGATTATAATTGGTCCAGATTTTTATCTTAAGTTGAGGTTTTTAAGTTTACTTGAGTTTTACACCAACACTTAATACGTTTCCCATTTCTCCCCCTACTGGCTGAAGCAGAACTATAGCCGTCCTAAACTACACTGCCACAGCCTTTCTGTAGCTAGCGCTAACAACAAGCTAATGCTAACACAAGCCAACTGATACTAAATAAGCCACAAAGTTAAGATCCGCACTGTTGGAGAAGAAATTTATATTACTTACAAGTCCAGTAGCAACAAAGCCAGGTCACCATCAGTCCGTGATTTCGTAGCCTCCTTTAGCTCCCTCAAACGAGTGTAGACCGTGCCGATGTTCACTCTGGATTTAGCTCTTTGCTTCGCTTTCAAAGACATTACTCTCTTACTTTTACTTCTAGACTCCGCCATAATGCCAACAAAGAAGCAAAGTTATTCTTTTTGTGCTTTTTTATTGACTATTGGCAAGCTGAAAAAGCTAACTGCTAGCCTTTACATTAGCTACCGGCACAGTAAACCGCTATTGCTGTAATAATTAGCTGGTAGAGACCTCCCACTAGTGTATCTACCTGAACCACAAAACTGTTAAGTGCAGTTTCTGGTCAGCAGAGGGCTACACAGTGCTGTCCAGTGGGACGTTTCTCAAGTTTCTGGCTCAAGAACCACTGAAACCAGTTTGAAAGCAATAGCTTAAAGTCATAAAAGCTTTTTAAGTGTTGCTTTAAAGCTTAAACATACACGTTTGCATATTTCTCTGCAGTTTTCCCCTCTAGTTAAGAGTTAAATTGTGGCTAACAAGCTCATTTGCAAAAATGTTTGATTAGGTGTCAGATGAAAAACAATGAAACACAAGTTTTCTCACCAAAACACAAGATTTCACACAATCTGTTAGCAGTTAAGTTAATTGTTGTGAATGATAATCGGCTACAAGGAGTCCAAATTTTAGCTCAGTGTCTATAAAACATACCAGGTGAAAGCCATTTTTGTTTTTGCTAAGTCTGTCATGGTTTGCAGTGGTCGTAATGCTGCAGCTGCTCAGCTTTTCCTCCTCTTTGTTTTGAAATCTGCTTTTTTAACTATTGCAGATGGCGCAGCTTCAAACTCTTCCCGTCCCGTGCTCAAGGAAGTGCTCTGAAATGGTCTCAGATATCCCAGCAGCTCGTGAAGAAAAGGCCCCGTAGCTGCACACATTCCAATGCTGTGAGCTTGTGGCATAATGAGGAGATTATATAGGGCCTCTTGTCCCCGGTAACCCCAAAAAACCTTGTTCCACTCGCCTTTTGTCCGAAGCTGAGCTAAGCATCCGGTCGACTCGGATCCGTAAGAGCCAGGGACCAGGATGTAGTTAAGATTGGAATGTAAATTTTGGGACTAAACAAGTCCATCGTATGGAGAACGTTGGCCTGGTTTGAGCACGTTCCTCATGCTGGTGAAAGGTCAGGACTAGAGCAGGTATTGCACATTTATTTGTGGCATTGTAAAGACTTTGCACATGTATTTGTTTTTCCACAAGGCAATAATCAGGATGCCATACATGTTTTCTAATCTGCAAATGGTTGGTCATGACCTGTGCTGTGATCTACTTGGGAATGAAGTAACTATCTTGCTGGTCATCTGCTCCCCATGAGAACCCGGAGCAGCCGGATCCGTGCAGCCACTCATATGGAGCCCATGTGTTCACCATCGAGTGCAAAAGATGAAGATGTGAGGCGCTGAGCTCGCAGAAGCTGGACTGTCAGGACTACTGGATATAATAATCACCTTGGCTTTGTTGGGATAACATTTCTACTCCATTCATCAGCCCGTCCATCCACCCATCTCTCCGTTCCTCCTCCAAGAGAAAATGTGTGTTAGAATAACAGATTTTTGGTGCAGTTTTGTAGAGCAGATCGCAGCTGGCGCTTGGCCCACATTCCTTTGTGGTGACGTTCACACAGTCGGCAGCAGCTCAGCGCTATTTTTGGAACAGCTAGCGTTCACATGCATGCACACACACACACACACACACACACACACACACAAATGTCTTGTATGCATAACACGTGCTGCACTGAAATGCAAATGTGCAAAAATACAGTGATTTTGTTGGCTGCGTGTTAATGTTTTCACAGATTTCTGTTATACATTAAACAATTAAACGATGAAACGAGCTAATTTGACCAAACACTCTCAGGATTTATTTCTGCTATTAACCTTCAGGTTCGGAGAGGCACACACAAAGCATTCTGGGATATCGTAGTAGGAACGGTTTGTTTGTTTCAAAATGCTAGAAGAAGCTTTTTGACCAACATTTACAGTATCAGACTGGGCCCAGAGCTCTGCATCGCTCCAGTTTGCCATCTCAGCTGGTTCTGGTTACAAAAACAGAACTTATGCCCGCGTTTACTTTCATTTTCAACATAGTTGCCGGCCGGGGCTTGGTGGACACCCCACACGTGATCATGACACCACCCTCTGTTGCCCCAAAGTGTAATCTTCATTCACAAGTCCGGCATTGTGGGAATATTACTACCAACCAAAATTGCAGCATCGTCTTGCCGCCACGGTGCGTCTTATGAAAGCGCCGTGGCGGCAAGACGATGCTGCAATTTTGGTTGGTATTATGCTAATTTGCCGGCATGGTGTGTCAGATGAGCTTGTGTCTTTACTCATCTGACGAGCTGTTTCCCATAGTCTGTCATGCTGTACTCATCATCTGGAAGGGAGATTTTTCCTGACCTATTCCAGATTTCAGAAAGTTTAGAAAGTCTGTTGATTTTCACCTAACTTGTTCTTTAGCTGGGCATACCCTGTGCCATTTTTCCACTCTTGCCACAATGTTCGGTATTGGACCGGGTTTCGGCTTAATCATCGTGTAGTATACAGAAGGTAATAAGCAAGAATTGACAGATATATTGGTTGGCTAATGTATTGGGCTGATATTTTGCCATTTGTTATGTTGATTTTTAAACGGGCACATCCATGGGCAACACAGTGCCACCAAACTTTATTCAAATGTATATTTACATTCCTGAAATCATCTGCTTAATAAATGCTCCAAAACATTATTGTCAATTAACATTTCCTTTTATTCATCTGTATTTTTACTTATTACTTGGTCAGTTTATTGATTTGTTTGATTAACTTTGTTTGATTTTAGTTCTGAGTACATAATAAGATTCAAAACTTGGTTAAATTCATTGTCAAAAGCAGATTCTGGATCAGAAATGTTGTGCTTCCACTGTTGTTAGTGACATTTTAAATAAAGTAGAAAACGAGTAGACTTTGGTCGTGAAAATCAGCCCAAAAAATCGTCTGATCATGACTTCTGCATTTCACCATTACAAAAGCCAATATCGTCTATCTCTAAAGAGAAGTGATTAACACCACCAGCTCCCGATCAGCAGTCATACAGTCGCCCCTCATGAGGTAACCGCACTGTTAAAGCGGCGCCACGAACCAGACTTACCTGAACACGGAGGTGTGTTTGTTTTGGTTGTGCATTTGGGCCAGCGTCTACTCACTTCCTTGTCTTTTCTCTTTCTTCTTTCGACATGTCGCTTACGCACGTACAGTTGTGAGCAGTCAGGTGGCATCCGAGCATGAGGTCGTACGCTGAGAGCTCAGCCGTTCGGTTTGAGCTAGAGCTGGTACAAACTACTGAAAACATCTCAGAGCGTCTGCCCAGCTCTAGGTTTCAGAGGTCAGCGGCTGCTCCCGCCTCTGATGAAAAGTCCGTCTTTTTCCCTTACTTCCCCGTTGAGCACTTGTTGCTGTGTATAAACAGTGCAGGAAATATTCGTGGCAGTCTGCCAACAACTGTGAGGAAACCACAGAGAATACAAGAAAAAAAAAAGGAAAGTAGACAAACTTTGAGGTCAGCTTTTGGAGAGCAGACTATTTTCCTTTACGCTCAGCTGTGTGGTATTTGTGTATATCAACTGTCAGCTGCATGTGCGAGAATGTTTGTAACCACGAGAATTACTGTCAGCTCGGCGGCGCGCGCCCGCGCGTCGGTGTGCATTTGGCCTCGTGCCGCGCCGTGAGAAAAGGAGTGCTAGTGAGCTGTCTGGGTAATTGGGGCTTACCTGACAGGCCTGCACACACACACACACACACACACACACACACACACACACACAAAGAATGGATTAGATGACATTAACTACAGTAGGAAATGGCATAATTGAATACTTGCGCGTGTGATTATGTGTACATGCATGCTCACGTGTGACAGTGTAATGAGGTGCCGCTGCACGTTACACACACACACACACCCCTATCTGGCTTTTTCAGAAGCTGAAAGCATTGTCTGGTTCACGTGTGTGTGTGTGTGCGCGCGCTTCATGTTGCGGCTGTCATCCATCAGCTCCGTCAGGTGCAGACACTTTTTTAAAAATCCAGCTCTCCTCATGGACTTACCCTCAAGGTCTTCAGAATCAAAACACTAGAAAGCTTATTTTTACCTGCTGGAGGAAAAAAACAATCAGACGTGTCAATATTGTGAAATGTTTTGTCTGCTTTCAGTTCCTGGAAATAAAAAAAAAATCTAAACAGCTCTAAATGCTTTCAAACCTAGTTTTTAATGTTTTGGCAGGAAAAAAAATTACCGTTCTTGCGACTTAGACACATTCAATGCATGAGGTTACATCTGAAGTGTTTTAGAAATGTCATTTAGGTGTCAGACACACACACACACCCTGTTGTGATGCTGCTATAAATAGCAGAGGCCTGTCTGCACAGATCAGAATATGAAAGGTGTTACTCATTACAGCAGCGTTTTATTTCCTGGTTGTTGAGCATAATAAGCTCAGATAAACCAGCGATTCCTGTTGGTTTTGGCGTTTCCTCCAACTGCTGTGTTTGTTGTAGTTACATCAACAGTGAAACATTTTCTTTTTTTTGGGAATTGTTTTAACTCTTCTGAAATACTCGATTCTGACGATGAGCTCAACGATCTGTGGTGTATTTTCACACACAGACTCGTATCGGAGGAAATGCGTGACTCAACGTGACGTAAATCTCACTTTTTCCGCATAAACCCAAAGTGCTTTCTCCGACACTCGCCAACAGCTGACATCCACTCATCCCGGGGAAATCTGCTATTCCATGAGCAGTTTTTTTGTTGACGCTTGTGTCTAATCTCATTTCCTTTAGTCATTAGTGTTGTTAGACATCAAACACAGCTGGCAGAGCGATGAGAGGCAGCAGCAGCAGCGACGTGGGAATAGCAATGTGCTCGTTGCTGTTGGACACACACTAAGGAGGCTTTTAGCGGCTCTCATTTCAACAGCATCGTTTTCTAATGAGCTCTGGATATGAGCAGTAGGTGTTGTAAATAAATTCAGGCTGAGACTTTGGGACACTCTGTAATATCATTGTTTATTGCTAGAAGAGATAAGCGCCACATAAACTCACAGATGCTTCCGAATGATTCACCACTGTGACATAACGCCATCACTGCTTATCCTGTGATGCATGACCCTGTGTCCGGCTAGCTGCACGCTAATGCTTCGTTATGCTAATGTTGCATCAGAAATGGACGGTAAAACTTAAAGAAAATGCCAGATTTACAATTATTATGATGATTTCTCCAACATTCATACATAATCCCTGATTTATTGAGATGTTGGCAGCCTAATAAGGCTTTGTTTACAGCTCTTGTACATAAATATTTTCCCTGCCTCTCATTATTAGTTGGTGAACACATTCCTTGGCAAAGATCTGACTTTGTACACTTCCTTTTTTCCATCCCTATTGTGAAGATCTCAGTGCGTTTCCTCACCTTGACCTCAAACTACAACTCTTCCTGCAGTTTCTGCTGTCTGGCAACACAAACAGCTGCCCTACTTCTGTAGATCGGTCCAAATTTAAAGTGTTTTTCTGCATCTGGTAAATATTTAAACTGACCTGTTTTCTCTCTGGCTGTTTTAACAGGATGACAGTGATGGGATTCCGTGGTCGGAAGAACGGATGATGCGAAAGGTGCTTTACCTCTCTCTAAAGGAGTTTAGGACCGCACAGAAACGGCAGCTGGACGGGGATGGAACCACCAACTCTAACGGTGAGTTTAGATCTGATGATGCATGTTTATTTGGGTAGGTGACAGTACAACACAAACACCATTAGACCAAATGTTTCCAGATGCAGAAAACCATTCTTAGTGAGAAAATGTGTGTTTTTGTGCTGAATGATCGGACTTGTTTGCTGATGCATAGTTATGATTGAACCTTTGAAGGTCAAGGCTGCATAGTTGAATGTTGCTTTTCTTTTAAAATGCATTCAATAGTAAACATATCTGGAGAATATAATTTAGCCCTCACTAATCGGTGTTTTCAGGCATTCCTTAAGAGTTTGCTCTTTTTGTGATACTCGAGTTGTTGTAGCTGTCATCACCACATATCGTGAAGGGTTTGATCTTTACTCGAGAGAAAAATAGCATGAGGTGATCACTAAACAGTGTGAGGTGATCTGTGTGCTACACAGAAATACAACTCAGCAAAAAAAATTGCGGTGATGTTGAATAATCTGCTCAGGCTTTTTGTCAGACTCGAGGCAGTAGCCAGAAAGCTCCGGAGCCACCAGTGACTCCACCCCCTAGCAAATCAGCAGCCGTCAGTCGCGATGCCGGCCGGGGTCAGCGAGCTTGGAACCACAACGGAGCAGGGACTGAAAAGTAGAGGGAAAGTAAGGAGAAAATACCGAACTGTGCTGTTGGAAAAGGCGGCTAGACCGCATCGCACCCACTTGAGTTACGCTGAGTAATAAAAGGCCTAAAAGTGGCGAAAATTACAGCGTTGTGTGGGGATTTCCACTGCTTTTTTCGGAGTTAGAAGTTTAGAAACTGCGATTTTAAAGCAGCGTGAATTCTGCCTATTTTCTTTTTCTTTCATTCCACTTGAGCAGGAATTCTTCCAATTTCCTACCGAGTTACAACCAATCAGCGAGAGTTAACCACAAATCCCACCCAGCCACTCTTAACGAGCCATTTCCAAGTACATACTCCAGTTCTGGTACTCAGTTGGTCTCTGAAAGTGGTCCTTTTGGCCCGGGGATGGTGAAATGGAGATGCACGCATAACGTGAAGGTCCGATAGTGGAAAGGGGCCTAGTATAGGCCTAGTATAGGCCCCTTTCCACTATCGCGATATAGCTCATTTTATATCCTGAAAACGATATACATAACGATATAGCATTGTTTCTTTTAATTAAATTGATAGTTAATATAAAATTGCAAGTGTTTGCACCAACTCACCAAACCCACCAGATCTGCTTGGCAACTGCAGTAGTGATCTCCTTCCATCTGCGGGAGCTGTGATTATATGGTGTGCCACGGCTAAACGCTTGTTGCAGCGTCTGTGTCTGGAGTTTGTTATGAGCGCTTACGCTACCACTCGACGCTGCTTTTACGGCTTTTGCTTGTTGACTCTCTCTGTATTCTTTATCGTGGTTCTTGCGCAGCTGATAAAATACATTTGAGCCCTTTTCAGATTGACATTCTGGAATATGTGTGGACAATTCAGTCCGGTCTTTAACCAGAACTGTGTTTTCAGACACACCACGTTTGCACCGGAACTTGTCCTTTCGGCTGCCTTCACACAGCAGGGAAAAGTTCCAGATGTCTGCGGGGGAGGGGGTGGGAAGGCTGTACCCAGATATTGCATAATGCAGCGGGCGTACATGCGTCATCTCTCCAAACAAAGCTAGTATGTGATAGAATTCCTCTCACTGATCGGATTTACGTTAAGCACAATTCTGCGCACACGAAGACGCATAAGAGACCTGGTCACCAGGATGATGAAGCTCAATGGTTAATAAAGGAATCACGGAAGTGCTGTGATGCGCTCCGTCGCGCTTCCAGGAGACGGTACCGTAAGAGGCGAGCTGCCTTGGTTCGCCGCATGCTACAGGAGCGAGCTACCCGGCGTATATGGAAACATTCACGACCAAGTGGCGAAGTTTTCTGGTCAGACGTGTTGAAAAACTTTGCTTTCCCGGTCACAAACTAGGTGCGCACCAGCGTCCCCCGCTCCCCTCCTCCTCCTCCCTGTCCGGAACGCGACCTCACCAGTCTGAAGCAGCCACCCTGTCCGTGACGAGTCCGGTCCTGTTACTAGGGGCTTCGTCCAGTCTAATTCAGGAAAAGGTTTACCGGATATTTGTATTCAGACACAAACGTCTAACGGACAGAGTCCCGAACATTTCCGTTTTTCACGGCCTGTCTGAAGGGGGCTTTGTAGTGTTGGAGTCTGTTGTTGGCACCGGGAACCGGCAAACTCTACAAACAACTGCTTTCTGGTCCGCGTCGGCCTTCCTACACCCAAACCACATTCATACAACAGAAGTTTCCCCTCTTTTAGGTACAAGCTCCTCCGTTTGGGTTGGCAGGTCATCCTGTTGAAAATTACCCTGGTCTGAACCGCGTCCGCTACCGTCCTCCTCCATGTTTGTTCATGCATGGCTAGCGTGGCGCGCCGTGCATGCATGGACTTGCCGTAAGGCATCATGACGTAAAATACTGCCGTAAAACGCCGTATCATGGTGTAAACGATAGAGCTTCATATTAAACGATAGACATTTTCTATCGTACAGACGAAACATTTCGTCATATCGCCCAGCCCTAGCCTAGTATTTACAAAAATGTTTCCAAAATATCTAGAAATGTTTGTGAGGATTCTCATTTCTCCCACAAGTCGTAGTGCCTCACTCTAGCATCGCAGGAGTTTTGAAAATGTTCAGAAATTTAGTTCAGCAGATTCTCTCTCAGAAGAGTCCCACAGTAGCCAGGGGGTCGCGAACCTTTCTCAGTTTAGTTTCTTTTTGTCTTAAAGGTCAAAAAATGTGAGAAGACTTTACAACGAGAAAATTAGCAAACCCGTTCATATGCTCTATTGTTACCAGTCATGTAAATCTGTTGCAAAAGTGTCGTACGAATTTGGTGTTTCCGTATTTTCTTGCATTTGTCTCCAACCGCTGCTGCCAAGTTAGATCTGTGATTCATCACCAGAAATTCATTAATATTGTAGATATAAGTAACCACTAATCTCTCGCGGTATTTCTTCAAAACACAAAACTGTGGCTTTGATAAGTGGCTTTCTTCATTTGTTGACTCTTTAGAGTTGAAACTGAAAACCTTCACCAGCGCGTGGAGAACATGCAAAGTCCACACCGAAAGGCTCCAGCCAAGAACTGTCATTTCTGACAAATTACAACCAAAAATGGAGGTTTATAGATCCGTTACATGTGTTTAATTCTTGGATTGATGCTCCCTTTGAGACACGGTCTATGTGTACAACTTTAAAATTATACTGTCAAATGTACTAACGAACCCAGAGCTGGAAACTTTGCCTTTGTTCCTTTCATTTAGTCAGAATAAAGGAACTCTGCGTGAGGATTTTGTGGAGTAAATGTTAGGGTTTTGTTGGCAGTTCTTGGAACAGACGATCAAGGAATCTCATTCGTCTTTTGTTGTGGGTCAGTGAGCAGAGAGTTCCAGATTCTGCTGGTTCAGTGTTGTTTCTCAAAGGGGCCATTGAGCCAAAACGTTTCCCACTTGTTTTCAAAATGCAGTCTACACATCAAAAAGAAGAACTCTGAGGTTGTTCGGTGGCACAAACAGGAAAACATGCGTCTTCAAGCCTGGACATTTATACCAACCCTAGGGACGTGCTCGTAGGGACCTTCAGCAAGGCTTGAAGCGGCGTGTCGAGTTGGAAATCTGGTTCCAGGTGGAAGCTTGCTACTGTAACATTTGCAGGATTTGTGTGTTTTTGTGTGTAAACTTTAGGTAGCAGAAGAAAAGTGAGAGCCCAGGAGGAGGAGCGGTGTGTTTAGAAGTGAGCTAGCCCGCATGTCTTTGTTTGACCCTGGTGTTTTCTGTACACAATGTCCTCAGTCAGCCAGCAGCAAAGATTTGACTATAATGAATGAGCCAGGAAGAAAAAGAGCCCGGTTTCTGGTTTGTCTTGTAGGACAGCCCCGGGGGCAGGAAACGGACAAGAAAGGACTCCTTTAAAGATTCCATGCTTTATTTTTGTTGTTTTTTTCCCCCCATTATGCTTCTTCCACACCTTTTATTTATTCACCGTTTGCATGTGCCGACCGCCCCCCTCCCTCTCCTCGCGTCTGTCTGGCATCTCATAGTTGCCACTCCAGCGCTCCTCGGGGCCTTTTAAGCCGCTGCGGGTAGCTGACCTTATCGCCTGAATAAAAATGAGTCATTAAGAAGCATCGGGGGCCTGTCGCGCTGGGGGTAACGACAGCAGCCCACGTTGACACAAAAGGGTGCCGGGCTGAATAGATGGGCCCTGCTGTTTGAGAGCAACGTGGGTTAGCCAGGCATAGGAGGGGGCTGCGCGAGCGGCGCAGTTTCCCATTTCGCATAGACGTTGTGGTGAAACTGTCAGCCATTTTGGAGGATCGCGCTCAGCATGCTGTACATCCTGAATGGGCAGCCCCTGCTGTTTTAGAGGACTGTGGGTTAGAGAGTCTGGGTTCGTGTTTGAGACACACATGTGCCGCGGTTTTTAGCCATTATTACAAAACAAACAGCCATTGTGAGAGAGAGTGTGTGTGATTATTACTGAACATGAGATATGAAATAAACATTCACGTTTGATTTCAAAAGTAGCTTTTCTGCTCTGAAAAGTTTAGAAGTAAAATGTAAAATATTTGCTAGATTCCTCTTGAGTGTGAAATTTGTTGCTTTTTTCAATTTGAAACATTTTCTACAAAATGTTTTGGGCAAAAAAACAGCAAAACGTATCGTGTCGGGGTAAAAGAAGGGAAGAAGTGTACTAAAAGAAAAGCGTGTCGGGAACAAGCCAAAGCACTAAACACATTTCTTCTTCTTTGTGTTTTCTGCTGGAGTTATCCGACCAGCCAACAAGTAAAATGTTGCCTTTTTCCCTCCGAATCACGGATATGTGTAACTTGAAAAGTACAGTCTCAGTTCCAGTTAATTCCCAAAGAGCCGCCTGGTGAGACGCTCTCCTCACACTTTGTCTCTCTGGGTACCAGAGTGTGTATATTTTACATATGTGTGGTTTTGGGAGGCTGCGTTTCTCTAATGTGTTTTTTTTTGGGCAAAACGAAGTCACTTATTCTTGTATAAATCTGTATATTTTAGTTAAAATAATCATTTTTTACCTTCTGATTTATGAAACTTACATTTAGGACGTAAACATTTTAGGGCTTGGGTTGAGGAAAAAAGAAGAAATAAAGATGTTGGTGACATAAAATTTTATTTTAATCAGAAATTAAAGAGTTTTTCATGTCAGTTGTAGTTTCTATGAATAAATCAGAGTCAGCAGATCGGAGCCCAAATGGGAAACAGCCTTTATCATTTTCTTACCATGACCGTGTCCACCCCCCCACCCCCGATCTAAACCAGCCATCCTTCCAGCCTCTTTACCTTACGCTCTTGGCAGGCATCCATCTCCGTCGCGCTTCCTGCCTCTCCATCCCTGCATTATTTAACAAATGACATTATGCCCTCGTGCGTCCCATCTTCCGCTCATTCACCCACGCATCCTTTTTTTTCCCTCCGCAGCCACAGTGCTCCTCTCCTTTTCTCATCCCCATTTCCCTCCATTCGTTCGTCCTTCCGTTTCTCTCTCCCCTGATGTGGGATTTCATTACACATCAATAGGACTCTGGTTACTGCCTTCCCTGCCAGCTCCTTTCTCCTTCCTCCCCCCTGCTGCTCAGCCTCCTCGTTCACGTTATGCAGAAACCCTTCTCTCCATCTCTTTGTTTTCTGTTGTGTCCCTCCCATCCTCTTCTCCATTTGTCCCAACTATCGTTAAAACTGT
Source organism: Aphyosemion australe (assembly GCA_006937985.1). Classification (NCBI taxonomy): domain Eukaryota; kingdom Metazoa; phylum Chordata; class Actinopteri; order Cyprinodontiformes; family Nothobranchiidae; genus Aphyosemion; species Aphyosemion australe. The sequence continues at coordinate 1,014,916 of SSNS01000031.1, read as the reverse complement.
CCCTCCTGTGTTGCCCTCCGTTGCCTCCCTCCCTTCTGTCCTGTTTCCAACTCTTCCTCTTTTGCTCTCCATCTGGCCGAAGCTCGTCTTTGTAGCCGTGTCCCTACCTCACCACCTCTTTCTGCTGTGTTCTTCTGTGCGTCTCCCCTCCAGTCCTTTCCTCCCTCTCCATTTTCCTGAGTGCTATTGATGGAGGAGCTGGCTTTTGGCCAAAGAAAAGGTGGGGCCGAAGAGAGGGCTCCCTGTTCGCCCATTTCTCCGACTGCCTCTTTCTTTCTTTCGCCGTCAGTCTGCACATCTCAGAGCTCGCTATTTCTGCCGTTTTCATGCACGTCGTGTCCTTCCCTTCATCAATCAGTCTGCTGTCACTCTGCTGTCTGCCTGCATTCCCCATGCCACCAGCTCGCACGCCCAGAGTGGCAGCTAAAACTCGATGTCGGACCTCTATTCTCCTCCCGGTGATAGCATCACAGGACGTAGATGAAGGTGTATCGGCATGGAGGAAAGGTTAAAAAAGGTTGAATAAAAAGAAACACAATACCTGAAAGAGGGATAGTTCAGCTGTTTTATCATGTGAGGGTGAGAGATTGCATCTGTTCTGTCCTTGCCTGCTCTTTCTCTAAAACTGAGTCAGCCCATTACAGGATCCCATCTTTGCCTTTGATGCTTTCGATTGAAGCTTTGAACTGGCTCAAAGCAGATGTTACGTCTCTGAACGGCACATTGTTGTACGCTTTTGTGGGAGAGTGTCGCACCGCGTCCTTAGGTCCAACTTTGAAAGGACGAGCAACACATTCTGGATCATTTTACATCGTCTCACCAGGCTGGGAAAGAGGAGTTTTCCTTCACATCCTTTTGAAGCTCTCATGCCATTTTAATCATATATGAGATGGTTACTTTAGCAGAGATATAGATTTTCAGATGAGTTGTTTTCCTGAAGATGGTAAAAGACATTCAAGCAATGTTTGAATGTCAATTGTTGATATGTAATATCAGAATAAAGTCAAAGTACAGCTTATTCATGTTCTGTGCATCTGCTAACCAAGGCCTTTTGGAGACATCGGATACGGCACGTTATTGACTTCATAAATCTGTACGAGCAAATGTATTCAGTAATTAGAACAGAGGTTACTCTCATTCTTACATTCCTTTATTTAAATATCCACCATGGTGACAGAGATATTAGCCATTTTCATCAGAATAGACTGCGACAGTAATGGAGTTAAATAATATATAATCTACCATATTGCTGCAACAATTCATAATAGCGTGTCAGTCGCTGCAGCACACGGCGCCGATCAGTGATGTTTTTGCCACCTTTTGATTTTATGAAATCAGTTTCATTTTCTGTGTGTTTTTAAAGCAGATCTGCTAAACAAGCTAGTTTTTAAACACAAACGCGCATCATCCCTGGGCCTCGTCCGACGGATACCAAAACCCACATTGCCAAGGTAAACAAGAGAGCGCTAAACACCGGTCACTGTTTTCTAAATCCAAATGTCTTTTGTTGTCCGTGACTTCAAATGGTGTTTTTCTTTTCGGGACTCTGGTAGTTTGCCGTAAAGTTGAAGTGGTAGCATCCGGCTGCTTCTCCTTCTCTAATAGTATGGAATGGAGAACCTCTCACACCAGTGGTGTTCTGTTGCCAAATGCACGAGCGCGTAATGAGTCAGTTAGTTAGTTTTTTCTTTTTTTTATCTCCGCTATATATTTAGAGCCATACTGTGTTAAAACATTGTTAAGAGGCATGAAAAAATGTTTTAAGCTAGCTTGTTTTGCAGATTTGCCATTGCAGCTTTAAGCACACCAACATAACACCAAGCCACGTCTGTTTGAAATATGTGTCAAAAAGCACAAATAATAAGTGATAGAAGCTGTGACTTTCACTGTTTACATGCTGCTGACTAGTTTCATGCTGTTTTTTTATGAGCTGCACACGAGATTGTGACATACTTGGGTGGTTTCCAGCCTGGTAACTTGCATGCAACGTTACGGCCACAAAGTTCTTGTTAAGGAGCCAAGTTTAGATGGTGCTGTTCGTACAAAGTCTAGATATCAAACTGAAAACCAGTTGCAAATATGCAAAAATGCAAGTTGAGTAGGCAAATGCAAGGTTTAGATTAGGCAGTGACCATGCAACGCAGATGCACACTTTTCAACCGTGCTGAACCATAGCCGGTGCAATACGGTGTAGGTTATAAGTTCAGTGTCTGGTTCATGACCTGGAGTAATGGCATAAACTCAATTTGGTTGGTGCCCATTCAGTCATTTTAAAGTTGAACTTTACTCACAACAGTGGAAAAGTGAGGCTTCAAACCCACAATCCAGTGTGCTAAATTATGTCTGCCCTATCAAAGTGGATGAGAGACGTACTCGTTGGACTTGTTGAGACTGTTCAGTCACACACCCTTCAGTTTAGTCTAGAAATAATATAGTTTCACATAGTAAAAAAAATTACCTTTTTGTCATCGTTTCAATCCAGTCCCATATTTAATTCCCCGCCCTCTAGGTGTTGCATTGACCTAATTTAAACGCTTAATGTTTGGAATGACTCCAAAAAACCTCATTTACCCATTAATTTGTCTTTTTAACGTCACGATGAAACGACTTTACTTCCACTTATTAATATGGCTAATATTAACGAGCTCCTCTCACCCATGTGATATGCCATGTTATGCCAAGTACCTCCAATAACCTCCTCTCTGGATACCGAGGTGAACGTAGCAAAGCGATGGGCTTAAACATGCCTAAATCTGATTAGACCCCGCCCCCACTGTTGAGGCTTCTGGGATAGCATGTCTGCACGCTTCTTCAGGAGGGAAGGATTCCAAGTTCCTTTCTGCCCACCCCCAGTCCTCTGCTTTCCCAAGATTCCCAGCTCTGCCCCTCAAACGGGCACTCAAGTGCAACCAGCAGATGTCAAATAAGCCTTAGGAGGAAAAAAAGGAAGATGGATGGAGGACGAGGATGAAGAAAGAAGAGAGAGCTGTTGAAATGGGTCTATTCTTGTTTGTTTGCCGACTCCGGGGACTTTGTGTGTCAGTCATTTTTTGAGCACAATTAAAGTTAATGAGCTGTTTTGTTCTCGCTCTGGTGTGGGTTTCATTGGCTGTCCAGAAGTTGAGATGGGACTGTTTACAGTTCGTTCACGTTGGGTTTAATGAGTTCCTTCAAACTTTTTATCAACTTTTATCCCAGCTATACTTGCAAACAAGGACCCCATGTTGTGTTTGATATGAAGTCCCCCTCTTTCACCTTTTTTGGACCTTTTGTGTACTGCAGACATTTACCGTGAACAAAATGGCTGCAGGATTCCTCTAGCAGTAAATAGTGTCTTGAATTTGAAGTAAAAGTCAACTTTTCCAAAATTTTTAACACCACTTTTGAGCATTTGTCCAGGAATATGTTTTACACACCTGCTCACACACCTGGTTCATACTGTTTCAAATTGTTTTTGGCCGATCAGCCTTCCTAAAAAAGTCAAATGTTTTTGAAACCCCGCCCTTGTGAGACAGAGCTATAATTGAGAACTTCTGGCAGAACTTGACTGAACAGTTTTTTTATGAGAGAAAACAAAATCTGTCAACATCAAAACATTTTAATTAGACCTTTAGTAGATTATATAATCTTGTAATTAGATATTTTGAAAGAAGAACGAAAAGTTTAGTAACTGTGAGATTAGGTGGTCATTATCAGTAAAGGGGAAATGCCCAAGACTGGTGGAGACATGCCAAGGAAAACAAATAACCAAAACAACTTTTTGGTGTCATTTTAAAGCCGACATAGATGGTGTATGTGACTGCTGATGTTTGGCTTAAGTAGAAATTTCTCCTTCCTTTTGATGAAATGCGGCTTTTTCTTGAAAGGGAGAACTTCAAAAGACTTTAAAGGAAACTGTGGATTCATAAAAGTCCTACAAACGTGAGCTTTTCGTGACAACCAAGCGATTATAGGAGGATGATTCACCGCGGTCCTTAGACGACTCAGCCTTTAGGCTTTTTATTACTAACGTAAAGCCTTGCCAGAGATGCAATAACCTTACTCATCGTGGCGGTCCTTCTTAACTCTCTGACCGCAACGATGTATCTGATGAGTGTACCTCCTCATTCAGGTACTGACCTGCCCTGACAAATGGTGTTTGTGCAACAAAGAGAGTGTGTATGGGTGTGTGTGTGCGCTCATTCAGCCCAAAGCAATAAAAGTGTGAAATCATATGTTGTAGATGTCTTTACTTCACAATCATTTATCGTCTTCCTGTCTCCTGCGCAGTCATTTAATCCCACTCTTCATTCCAGCTTTCGTTGACGAAACGGTGCCTGGACTTGTGCAACGGTAGTAACTTTACTCACAGGGTAGAGCTGAAATAACACTCGTGTATTCCTCTGAGTGATTTGTCTTTTTGACACCCTGAATCATTGTTAGTGTGACACATTTGTCATCAGTGAAATTCATTTTTAAGGTGTGTCAAGAAGGTGTGATACGATGAATTAGTGTTCCATATCATGACATAAAGGGTGGGACAGAGTTGGCCTATTTATGGTACCATGGACACTAAAGGTACTGCAAAAAACCGATTCACATCCGAATCGCAATTCTTAATTATAAAGATTCTGAATCGATCCTGTCCGTAAGGAACACTCTAGTTGACACTCTGTTATTAATAGTATTGACTGTGAATCAATTTGAATTGAGAATCTATTCTGTATCGAATCGTGAGTTGTTGTAACATTCACACCCCTAATGGACATAGAAATGGCTCACCGACATTTAAGTTAACCCCCCCCCCCCCAAATGTGCCCAACTTAGGGAAAAAAACCACATTATCCTTCTTTAATAACTTTAGGAACCGCAGTCGGTTAGTATGGTAGTCTGTCTGAACGCCACACAGAAACCATTCCGTGTCCTATCGTAGTCGTAACAATAAAAAGAATCAAACATCAGTTGCAAACGTGCTGACACCAACTGATTCACTTATAAATGATCATTTACATGGAGAAAACATGGACGTTGTTGCTGCTTTAACAGTAGAGAAAAGCCACAACAGGAGCCTGGATGTCTGAGCAGATGTGTAGACAGACCTTTAGCCTCTTTTATAAAACAATGCCACCAATTTGCCGCAACGCCGAGGCGGCTTCTGGGAGCGTTAGTTCGTTTATAAGAGCTCAGATTGTGGCAGTAATGTGGCGCAATCGTGTCCTTTTTATAAAAGATTTCGCAATGGCGGCATAAAAGGGTATGGGGGCGGTCTCTGCGCTGTCAGACTTTCGTGTATCTTGGACATAACTTGCTTTTTATTGCGATCCAAGCCACACTCGTTAAGTTTTTTTGACAATCTGCTCCTAAAGGTGTGTCCTCCACAGTCTCTGTGAACTGTCATGTGATCTAATAGCCTAGTGAACTAGACCAATTCTTGCTTTGCAGAGTTTGGTCTAGGCACGCTTCATTGGAAACCTCGCAGCCCAAACCACTGCTGTGTTTATCCAATCACAACTCGCTATAGTTTTGGTTGGGCCAATCACAGCGCTCTATATCATGGGCCAATCACAGAGCGGGAGTAGCCGATGACGTCAGCGCTGCGGCCGCGAACGCCGCGAACCCAAGCAACATGGCGGCAACTCGGAAAACACGTTCGTTTGAAACGGCTTTGTCATCAACATTGGATTATTTAGACTCCAACGTGCGTAAGTCTGTCTGATATACTTAGCGGCTTCTTATTTTTATCAAACAAAGTAGTGCAATGTCCCAGTACACCTGATATTCGCGTGTTTTTCATACAAAAACGACAGAAATCATTGAAGCTAGACGCTATTAAAGCCTCCCGCTTTTCCGTCGCCGTGATTACGTCATGTTGTTCGTCACTCTGATTGGTCCTAGCGCTATCCAATTGCGTGCTGACATTTTGAAAGACAACCGTAGATCCCGCCTCACGACTGAGAGCCGTCAATGGTTCGTGGCCAGACTATATATACACATATATAGGATGGCTTGCCAGGCTAGTGATCTAAGGAACTCCAGGAGCTCTGCACCGCTCCAGTTTATCATCTCAGCTGGTTCTGTTTAAAAAAGCAAAACCTTTGCCCGTGTTTACTTTCATTTTCAATGTAGTTTCTGGCCGGAGCTCGGCATTAATTCATTATCATGATCATGACACCATCCTCTGTTGCATCAAGGCGCAATGTGCATTCACAAGTCCGGCGTTACAGCAATATTACTATCAAGCGCGGCGGCACGAATGCCGCAAAACTCCCGCAACACCATGCCACCATGCATTCATAAGACACAGCGTTGCGGTAATATTACGCTGATCTGCCGGCATGATGTGTCTTATAAAATGGGCTTATGATGGACACTTTCCAAGAATCAGAAATAACACCTCTGAGAAAATCAAGCCTGTGATTTCCGTTTAGCCTCGTTGTCTCTCCTAATCACTATTAACTCCCACTCTCCTCTTTGACCTAATTAGAATTTTCAGTGCTTGTTTTCCTGTTCATTTGGAAACCTGTCTGGTTTTGTTTGTGTGAGGTGCTTGTTACATTTTTAATCGTGGGTTTGCTCAGTTGGGAATGTCAAGTCCACCAAAACCTGTCCGTGTTTAGCTCTGCCTCTGGCAGCAGCCTGTGTTCAGCAGGGGAAAACGTGGATTGGAAAATGAATAAGTCCTTTTTCCTTTTCTCCAAAATTGGTCCCTGTGATGCTGTAAGAAATGTGACCGTACAGAATACAAACCATCCCTTTTTTAGTGAGTTTGTTGTTTTAGATTTGCTGTGGTTTCGGCACCAACTACTTGACCCTTAAGCTCTGCGTGTTTTCAAATGTCTGAACTAGATGTACCTTCTCTGTTTATGAGCATCTCTTTGTTCTAGTTTTTCTATGTCCTCTACTCCGTCAAACAAAGCAGAGCTACAGTAATCCTATCAGAAGAGATCTTCACCGTCTTTATCCCACATCACTGCATCAAATCGAAAAGCATAACACTTTATTAACGCTGTCAGATGAAAACAGTTTATTCCCCAAAGACGTACGACGTATAATAAACTTTATTAGATTCCTGGAAGGTTTATGTGACAGAGAGTAATGTCTGATGAATTGAGTTTCCCAAACAAGTGGGTGGTGAATATATATTGTGTGATTTAATCTTTTTGGGGGCGGCTTTGTGTTTTCAGGTTCCATGGCCAACGGGCAGCTGAATGGCTCGGGGTCAAAGGGCAACCACAAAGAAGATGGGTCCTTGCGCTCTCAGGGATTGCATGGGAGCAGCAAATACGGCGAGGACAGTCCTGCAAAAAAGAGGCAAGTGTGTCCTTGTCTGTTTCCGTCTAACCCGGTTATAAAAAACTCGTCTTGGATTCTGATGAGAAACTTTGAGATATAAACTGAGATTGTGGTGGAGTGGTTATTACGACTTGTCCTAAATTTTGAGGTTTTGTGGGTTTGCCCATGGTACCGACGGCTTTTAAGTTCTTCTCATTGTTTTGACACACACACACACACACACACTTCCTTTTTTCCTGCTGCTGGTTCTTTATGTAATTTAATAGCTCCCTTTAATCATAAATCCTGTATGTTCTGTGTTTTAGCGTCTGCAGGAGAAATCGATTCATAACGTTTCAGTGAAACATTGTTTATTGCTCTGATTTATAAACCAGCCGTTCACACTACCTTCGTCATGTTTTCCTTCTTTTTCCTGAGTTTATTTCCTCTTCTTTCACTTTTAAACGCTTTCAGAAACACACATCCATTGAGTTTTAATGACATGTTATTCACGTCACAAACGTGTGTAAATCCTCCATAAACTGAGTCGCTTCACTCCCGTTTACACTTTGAATTAGCAATTAGCCACATATAACAGTTGCTCAAGGATTTTGAAATAATTGAAGAACTGAAGTCGTTGCATTTAAAAACAGTAGCTGGTTAATTTCCGTCCTGTAGTTTTTTATGTCTAAATTATTGATTTTGTCTGAAAATGGCTTTTGTCTCCCGAGAGATTCTTTAAAAATCCCTGCTCTCTTTGACAGACGTTATTGAAAAACGATAGAATATGTAGGAAATAACAAGCTTTCAGGGTGAATTACAATGAATGTGTGTGTAGGAGACGTGGAACGACCAGCGTGTCTAAATGTCTCTCATTTGCTGTAAATCATTCATATTATTTTATGCAGCTTATTTATTTTTCTTACATTATCCCCCTGAAGCACATGGCTGCTGTTGGTGGCAGGTGTGTGTGTGTGTGTGTGTGTGTGTGTGTGTGTGTGTGTGTGTGTGTGTGTGTGTGTGTGTGTGTGTGTGTGTGTTGTGTGTGTGTGTGTGGTTTTGTTCTGCCGCTGGCCCCTCACACACATTAATAGGGCATCCAAACATCAGTGTAAAGCTAGAGGGGGGAGTCTGGGTGAGAGGAGGTGTGTGTGTGTGTGTGTGTGTGTGTTTGGGGGGGGGGTCTGGACTGCAGCAGATGTCTCTCTGTAATGAGCATACTGGCTCCATTCACTGCGTGTCAAGCACCTGCCTGAGTCCTCCTCGCTGTCATTTGATACTGTTGCTGGAAATCTCAGCGTGGTCGTTACGGGCGTTCGTCTACCTGGCTCTGGAACAGGTGTCCTCACCACCGGCTCACGTTAAGTCCTCAGGAGGCTGTAATTAAACGCAAGAGAACGTTTTCTGTTTGCGGTTTAGAATTCACAGAACACTGTTCCTGTTAAACGAAGAGTGCAGGAAAATTAGAAAATGTGTTTTTGCCCCTCCTTCAAGCGGGAAAAGCATATCTACTAGCGCTGCGGCGCGTAGAGGCTGAATTCCATTTCACCCGTTGATCCCAAATTTGAAGCTTCAGAAAACACGGGTTCCATTCTAGTTCTTTCAAACCCCTGAACTCCAATAAAACAAGTACAGCTTTACAGGTCAGGAGCATGAGGCAGAGTCCTAATAATCCTAATTTTTCTAATAAAAGCGTGATTTTATTCTGATTTTAGGTTTTCCGTTGAGTCGAGTTCAGCCACAGGCAGCCTGCTTGGTGGTTCTTATTACTTCACACACAAAAAAACCTCACAAGACTGAAGAAAGCCTTTCTATCTGATGCAAATGAAAGAAGTGGAGCCAGTGAATGGCAATGCCTCGTGCATTTAAAAAAAGGGCTTTTGTGTGCACATGTGTGTATTTTTGTATGTGAATGATGACTTTTGTGTCCTGGCATGGGTGGAACTGCACTGTCCCTAAACAGGCCCAACTGTTATGATGCCAGGAGTTTTTTCCACTTCTGGCAGTGGACTAAACAGACGATGATTGGAGCTGTGGCGTAGCCGGGTCCAGCTCTGAGAGGAGAACAAGAAAAAGTTTGTGTGGAAAAGATGAAGGGATCAAGCGTAGACTGGGTGGGGCAGCAGGGATGGGAGGACAGGTGCGAGAGCCATTTATTTAGTGCTTTTGGCAGGAAGCAGTTCGCTTTTAGAAGTCTTTGAGATCAGCTCTGTGTTTGCCTTCCCATGCTCCTGAGATGGGCAGAGAGACTGGCAGCACATACCGGCAAACACGCCAGCTCATTGTAGGCTTCTCTTTACCAGCATGACCATATTCTCTAAATGGGCTTCCCCTGCCAATCTCTGGCCACACACACACACACACACACACACGGTTTACTGACCCAGTTATACCTCAACATTTTTGTTCCTCTTCAGTTTTACATTTATATTAATTATTTTTTACTTGTCACTAAACTTGGTCATTAATTTATTAGTTTTTCTTTTGCAAGCGTTAGTCATGCAGCTCCGTCAGTTCACACTTAGTCAGCATCTCCAAAATCAAAGTGAGTCACAGACAGTCATTGGTTTTTTAATTATGTATTACTGCTGTTGCAGAAAACAATAAATAGCTTCTGTCTCTTCTAAATGATGAAAACGTTTCTGGCTGCAAACAAGCTTTTCAGGTATCATCCCTGAGACACGTCCGCTGTTAACGAGAGAGCGCTAAACACCAGTCGCCATTTTCTAGGTCCAAACGTATTTTGTTGTCCATGACTTCAAATGTTGTTTTTCTTCTAGGGACTCTGGTAGTTCGTCCTAATTGGTAGCAGCCGGCTGTTTCTCCTTCTCTGATGTTATTGAGCGATTGTTGCAAATAGCGTGAGCGCGTAAAGATTGGAGGAAATCGGAAGTACAACTGGATGGTCCAATAGTTGCTTTCAGCTCAAAACATGTCGTGGGCAGAGGCTTTTAGACAAATGTGAGAGAACCATTTCATCAGATTTTTTTTGTTCTTTTTTATCTCCACAATATATTTATAGCTATACTATGTAAGAAGGTTGTTAGAAGGCATGACAAAAATGTTTAAGCTAACTTGTTTTTTCAAATTTGCTTTTTTTGGCTTTAAGTTGCATAAATAATGTAGAAGAACTAAAAGTTTATTTCTGTAGGACTTTTCACAGACAGAGGTCACAAAGTGCATCACAGATATAAACAAACAGGAAATGAACAGAGTTACAATAAAACACTGAGTACTAAAACTAGAAGACTAAAAGTGGCAGGTGACCAGTAGGGTGAAGATTGACAAAAATAGTGATTTATTTTAGTTTGCAGTAACTCAGGCGGTAGAGCGGGTTGTCCAGTAATCGGAAGGTTGCAGGTTAGATCCTTGCTACCGCCAGAATGCTGCTGTTGTGTCCTTTGGCAAGACACTAAGCCTGCTGGTGTTGGTTGGAGGGACCGGTGGTGCCAGTGTACGGCAGGCAGCTGTGGCTACATTGTAGCTCATCATCACCAGCGTGTGAATATGTGGATGACTGTGTTGTGAAGCGCCTTGGGGGGTTGTAGAACCCTAAGAAGGCGCTATACAAATACAGACCATTTACCATTTTGTACCATTTACCATATTGTTATGTATATCAATATCGACCGATATGAAAATTAATATCGTGATAAAAATGTTTCCGTATCGCTCAGCTCTGATTAAAACCACACAGAGAAGACCTTGTTTAGTTTAGGGGTGACCCGATCCACTTTTTTCACATTCGATCCGATACCGATATCAGAACTTCAGTATCTGTCGATATCGATCCGGTATGGAAAAACAGCATTAACCCTTTAGGCACCAGGTTTTTTTTAAATATTCAATTCTGACATGACTATTTCAAAAGGTTGTAGCTTGAAAATGGTTAGAGATAAAGGTAAACTGTAAATGAGAAAAATCTTCAGTAGCACCCAAATTTTGTGATGGGAGCAAATTCACTCTCATCAAATGAGCATATTATGACTTCACCAGGCTGCCATATTGGAATGTATAATTTTTACAAATGTTCCTTCTTATTTTTACAGGTAATTTTTACATCTAATTTTTAAATGTTCATTATATTTTTAATATTTTTAATTGACATATACATATATAAAGTTCTTTATTCATTTTTGCTTCATTTAGTTATTTTTATATTGTATTTTCTGATATGGCCACTCAAGACTAATGCTTTATAGCCATATTTATCAGGTTTGTTGGGCTTGAACAGCTTCAGGGTCGACCTTCCCTTGAATGTAATGATCATTTGATCCAAGGAAAGTTCCTTATATGGACCATATAGATATTTGGAATACGTGGAATGTTCACATCAATTATGTGATGCACTTTTACTTTCACTTTCCATATTTACAGCGTCTGCCGCTATTTGCGGCTTTTTTTTACATTCCCGCTATGCCTGTCACCATTAGTGTGTTTTTACCATCCTTTCTACACCCACCGTGTCCCGATCACGGAGAAATAAGCCTCGGATCATGTGTGTGCAGCCGGATTACTCTGGTGAAGCACAGGCTCTCTGTGTGACTTTCTCTCACTGGATGAGTGAGTCTTCATCAGAGGGTGAATATTCCAATTCAGAAATTAGAGTCAACCATTACCAGTCAAAGAACGTAGCCAACAATGAACAGACCTGCCAGCATTGTAAGTTTTTACTCTCTAATATTCTCCCTCTGTGAGCTCCGCTTGTCTCCTCCCTCCGTCAGGGGCGTCCCGGCTGGAGGCGATTTTCAAACTTTATAAACTCAGAAAATTTCAATAGAAACACCCAAAAGTGTTGCTCAGATTTAATTTACACCTTTCCGCTATCTTCTGGTTTAAAGTAATACCGTAAATCCTCTAATACAGGCCCGGGCCTTTATTTACTCAAGCGCATCCTGGTTCAGGCCTTTATTGGAAGGAGGCCAGAATTAGAGGCAGGCCTATATTTCAATTTGAGCAAAATTAACTACCAGTAGAATGAATAAAAACAAGATTTTGTGGGGATCTGTGCCTACCGATGACGTCACACTATGGCAATGCCACACAAACCATGTTGGGACCCATTTTTTTCCCGGTGTTCTGTCAGAACACTTGGCTTAGAGCTAAAATGAATATCAGATTCTGCCAACAAAATGGCTGTATAAAACAATTTATATGTAAACCGAGGTGTTTTTGCAAACACTATAATTAATACTTTTGGGCAGGGTTTGAATTACACAGAGGATTCTGGGGGCGCCCAGTGACGGGGAGGGGGTGGGGGGGTCTGTTTGCCTTGGCCCCCAAAATGCCCTGATACGGCCCTGGACGTGGGACTAAATTTAGAAGTTGATATGAATTGTATCAAATATATAAATATTACATGCTTATGAATTATTGCTTTATGAAGGTCAAAAGATGTAGTGGAATAAATCTACCAACATTTTTCCTTTTCAAGAACTTTGTTTTGTTTTCTTGTTTTTATTTGAATATTTTCCTGTCCTGTCTGTCTCTGATCTTCCTGCTTCTCCTCTCACTCCACAAGAATAAACTGTTTCCTGCTTCCTCCTGATTCACCTCGAGTTACTTTTGAACTAAACGGGTCAAATGAATCTACCGGCTGAAAAATAGTGGAGTGTGCGCTGCGCGGCCACGCGGGTGAGGTGAAATCACCAGCGCACGGGTGACGCGCTCCGCAGCGGAGCGCGTCAGACACGAATAAAAGATACGATCAAAAGACAGAAGTAACTCACTCAGAAGATTATATGAACGGACATGAACGATCGCGTGTTAATTATATTTTTTGGTGGCGCCACTTTGAGAATGTTTCTGTGGCCGTGCAGGACGCAGCTTCAACAATCAGCATCATCTGTCCTCTCTGCACAAAAAACCCACAATGCGCTGAGAGTCCATGTGATATAAAACAGGATCTTTTTTCGGGCTTCCCTGGGTGTGTAAGTTGAGGGCTTCCAGCTCCCCGTAATTCAAACCCGGCTCCTGGATGAAAACCCGGACATTTTCATCAATATAGGAAACCCCCCCCAGACGCCCCGGACAGAGGGTGAAAAGTGGACATGTCCGGGGAAAAGAGGACGTTTGGTCACCCTACTTACCTGTGATGAAGTGATCACTGCAAACTAACATTTTTCGTTCTGTTTCTGCTCATCCTGCAGCCGGAGATTATGATCCACTAGTCCGCTGTTACCGTAAAACCTGGTGTACGTGCGCCTCGAAAAATCGAGTGAGGGCTCACTTTACCGTCGATCTCCGAAAAATAACAAAAACAAACAAACACCCACGCTGTTTCTAATAGTAGCCCCGGCCACTATTAGAGACCGGCCTTTATTTACCCCCGCTGACAGCGAGACCGGCTAATATAGGAGACCCGGCCGGTAATGGAATACAGGCCTTTATTAGAGGATTTACGGTAACTTCATGAGTGATACTATTTGCAGCTGTGGCTCGTTAAACTCTGCAATCATGCTGCAGCGTGGGGCTGTAGCGCATGACGTCGTCACTCACAGCACATAGAAATATACTGAATAGATCAGTTCTTATGGATCGGGTCATAGATCGGTCCATAGTCTCCGATACCCGATCTAGAATCTTCTCTACATCTGTACCGATACAGATATGAAGACCGGATCGGTGCATCCCTAGTTTGGTTATCAAGCAGCATCTTAAACCTCGAAGGCTCAGCTAAAGTGTGGTTAAGAGTTTGATTGCACACATCACAAGCTGAGTGCCCCTCTCAGACTTTTTAACTTGTCTCCTGCGTCTCCTCACTTCTCTTCCATCCCCTCTTTTTTTGTTTTTGCCTTTTCTTTTCCTTCCTCACTTCAGCGAACCCCAGTTTTGGCCGTCTTTGAATCGTTTCTCTCTGTTGTCTGTGCCAAGATACACACTCAGCTGCCGCTGCTTGTTTTGTTCCTACTTAATGAATGCCAAGTGTACACACACACACACACACACACACACACACACACTTGTCTAGCATAACCAATGACTCTTGTCAGTAATGCATAATCACCGTTTCCATTTATGAGGGATTACGTGCATGTACATGCAGGCGCACACACACACACTGAGTGTGTTTTAGAGCCAATAAGGGCCTTAATGTGTCTATTGATTTGTTTTAGATGCCATTGTGAGAAAATGTATATGCTGCACAAAACCCTCGCTGTAGTACCAGCACCTAATGGGCGCATGAATATAAGGAGCTGATGTAAACACACACACACACCGACTGTGTTTTATGAGGATTCAGACACACTCATCCAGGAATAGATGTAAAGGAGAAAGCTGAGTGGTAGGCAAACTCAGCTTTTAGTCAATTAGAATTTCACCCTGGGTACTTTGTCAGACGGTGTCTCAGAATACTTTTAAGGCTCATAGAAACTCAAAGCACCAGTAAATACCATCTGTGCTCTTTCCATCGTGGTTTAAAAGGTCTTCCTGTTCCTCCAACTCTCCTTTTCTCCGACAGTTACTTGCATGTCGACTACGGTCTCCAAAGTCTCGTATAAACTCTCCGTTTATTGTTTCTCTGTCTGTCTTGCTGCTAAAATGGCCACACTGAGGAGGGTTCCTCATTCATCTCGGTGCGCTCAGCAAACAAAATCGCTGCTATAATCAGAGTTTATTATAAGGCGATGAAACCTTCGTAGGCTTTGCTCATTTTATACTCTGTAACTGAGAATGTGATCTTTTATAATCTCTTATAATGGTTTTTCAGTATGCTGCCATGTTATTGGCTGTTTGGGGTATGTAAATTAAAAATAAGAGGTTTTAAAAGAAGAAAAGATCATTTTGAAATTCAGTCCCTATGAAAGAGTTTCAGATTTGCGTTACAGCTTCATACAGAAGGAATTCCTTTTGACTTTAAGGCAGCGGGTTTCAGTCACACACGCTTTGTTTTAAACGAGTAGCCAGAAGTCCTGTCCTCTAGAGAGCAGTGTGTGTTTGGACGCTGCTTAGATTAGAGGCTTTTAGGGTTATTTAACTTTATAAAGTTCACACAAATTCTTTGTTTTCTGGTAAAGATCCCATTTGTTTACATGAAGGGGGCGGGACTTGAGAGTTATGTTGCAGCCAGGCACAAGGGGGCTCATGAGTTTCAACTTCTAAGTTACATTTTTGTCTCATAACTAAACAAACCCCTTTTATTTAGCTGAATTTAAGAATGTTTAGAACTGATTCTGACTAAAGCACACATAGCAAACGGAGCTCAAACTAATTCTCAGTAATAAATACGTTCTTCGTTTACTGTTTAACCTTTGACGGATGTTATTTAGGCTTCACTTTAAACCCGTCTCTCTCAGTATCTCCCTAAATCCACTCCTACATTGTGCGACTTTTCCCCTCGTAGCTCCATTTCAAACTGTACGACTTCCTCACAGAGCAAATCTCACGAGTCATGTTTTCACACTGTATGGCCCAATGCTCGGATGCAACCTAACTGCTCACACTGTACGTGTGGTAGCAACACGTTGGACCTAGAAATGTGCTAAAAATGGTAGTTTTAACACGTTAAACCTTTGAGTCCGAAGACCCGGAGACTGTGTTATTATTAACATAGTCTGTTGTCCTTTAGGCTTGCCGTAGGAGGACACGCAGGGGTTTATTGGGGTTGGTGAAGGAAGACGAAAGAAAAGAAATAAACAATGTTTTGGGATCCATTTATTTGACATAAACACGGAAAACACGTTTTCTTGGCAATCCTTGTCATTGTGTGCGAAACAAAATATCAAACACATTTGATATTCATACGACCACACTATTGCTGATCAGGAGCTGGTCATGAGATGTTAACCGCCTCTCATTAGCCCCTGTATACTACACGACACATGACGCAAAATGTGCCTCGACCTCAAAGATTCTCGCACGAAAGGAAAATCAACTCAAAATGGTCTAAAAAAATCGCTGAGTGTACGGCTGGCTCAGTTCTTTTCCAGTAACTCAAATCGACTCACATGACGTCACGATCTAACCCCGGCTTTCCATCGTGGTTATTATCTGCGTACTGCGCTTTGTGGTCGTTACGTGATAAATACGTACACGGTGGAAAGCTGGGGTGATGAAGGTTCCATTTAGACGAGATGGGGCCCAGTCCAGGCCCCTGAGGGCCACCATCCTGCAGAGACATTTCCTCCAACACACCTAGTTTAAATTACCAGGCTTCTACAGAACCTGGGAACATGCTGAACAGGTAACTCAACCATCAAATAACTTCTAAAACATGCAGGATGGTGGCTCTCGAGACACCGCCGGTTTAGAAGTTTTACCTTCTGCACCTGTAAAGAGAAAATTAAATATGAAATCACCTTTTTCTGTAATATAACACAACATTAAATTCATTTATTGAAAGTAGCAGTCACGTTTATCTTGAATTTGCATCAGATTTAATATTTATTGCATTTATTTTTTTATTAAGATTAGCTTATCTTAATCTGTCTTTTCTCTCACCTGCCCATTACACTATCTATGCTCTCATCTTCTGCCTCTGCAACAAAGGTGGTGTGAAGGCGAGGCAAGGTCACATTTAAACACACACACACCCTGTTTATCTTTTATCTGCTCATAAACGTGACGTTCTTGATGCTGCTTGAAGCTGTTTTTCCCTTTTGTTTATTCCGACTCCAAATGATTTAGCATTGCTGTTACAGCTTCTCTTTGTACATTTTTTTTGCCCCATTTTGCTAAATACTCAGTGAACCATTAGTCGTCATGGCAGCCTGGACGTTTCTGTCTAACGATTGTTTATTTATGTCTGCTGGGCCACAGGCTCTGTGTATATGTGGCCCCGGTGAATGGGTGGGCTGGTTGTTGCATGTGCGTGATGGTCGCGGGGTCGGGGGGTCAGTTCACTCCAGTGCCATCCTTCTTCTTAATCCACAGAGACAGAAAAGCAACAAACACGTCGAGTCACTTAGGGCTGTTTGCACTCAACGCTCATCACTCATCTCAGGATTTAGAGAAGTCGGCTTTTGTACAAAAGGCTTTGAAAGTTGCTCCAAACGCTTTAATTAAAATCAGTTTTTAATGCAGCATGGGAAAAGTCTAATATACAAGTCTAAATGTGTCCTTTATAACGTTGAAAAAACGTTTTCTTCACTATAAATGCTTTAAAAAATCAGACGTGCATAAACATGTAGACAGAGTGGAAATGGATCCCTGCACAACCTCACACACATGGTTTCACAGATCCAGCTGGAGTGAGGTAGCATTTTATCACGACCATGTGGGCCATCTGGAGCCAATTAAAGCAGCCCCTAAGGTACAGACTCTGGATCAGCGCTCCTCTCTTTAAACCATAACCTTTACCATGGGAGGGAACACACAGTCTGATTGGAGCCCAGCCTTGATTATCCGTCAGACGACAAACGGAGAATGTGAAAATCCTTAAAATCACAACCATATTTTTATTTTTCTAAGTTTATTCTTAGAAACGATTGTTTAGCAGGTCACGCTCTGTGCTCCACGGGTTCTTCTCGCCTAAAGTCGTGGTTTCTTCACGGCTTCGGCTTGTATCTCAGTACCTTGACTGTATTGAGAGTGCTTTAAAAGTGCACATTTAACACCGGGACAAGCAACTCATGTTCCCTTGGCTGGCCTTATCCAAATATCTGGTTACAGCGGCACAGCAAAGGTCTGAAACCAAACCACACAGACGGCCACACGTAACAGCCAGGGCTCGGCTGCAGAGGACCTCGGTGGTGTCTACACGGGACTCCGTGTACAGCATGTGACCTCAGGTTCACGGGAACTTTTGTCATGAAGCGTTATAACTAGTAAAAACGTCCCTGAAAACCTAACGATGCGTATAATCATCATCATGTTGCGTTAATTCAGTTTTCTGTGCTTTTGTGTAAAATGCTTCTCTGTTTGTATTTTGGTTGCGTTTACCTCATTTGCATCAAATGAAAAACTCTTAACTGTTGTAAAAATTTATTTTTTGGTGGGATTTTGAAAAGTTGAAGCTAAAAATGACTTGTACAAATGGATCCCCCCTTTAAAAATGGAACGCTGACATTTTAATGCAAATCCTTTCAATTTAACCGATGGTCGTGCAAAACATTTGTTTTTATGAAGCTGTCAACCCATGGTTGCATGATTAAACACTAAAGATAGGTAGAAATTGCAGGATCTTTATATTTAGTCAGTCTTGTTGCTACATTGATTTACGCACACACACACACACACTTGTCTTTTGTTACAATATTCAGTAAATGTGGAGATTGTGATGTCCGGTTGCTCATTCTACAGCTTTTCAGCGATCAGTCCTGCTTGATTTTTATTTTTTATTGGCGTGAATCTCATTAGAAGGCTTTTCTGCACAATCTAGTTAATAAATCACGTCTTGTTAGCTTCATAAAAAACAAACACATGTGCTTCGTCGTCTAGTTTCCTGCACCCTGCTGATGTGCCTTGGCTGACGGAGACGTGGTTCGATGTTAAGCTCAGCGTTTCCCACGATGACAGCTTCTGGAGGCTCTTCTCCATCTCTGCTGTTGAGGCTTGATGAAGCTGGTTTTGATTGTGTCAGCTGTCCACAGGTGTACCACCTGAGCACACGCTATCACAACTTTCTCTGCCAGCCTTCATCCCGACATTTTCCCCCCTGTTCCTTTGCTTGGATTGCCTCCCGACAGGGAATTGTTTCATTCCACGTGTCCGATCTTACAGCGGGGAACTGTTTGATATTAGACGTTAGAACAAATAGGGTGGAACACTGGAAGAAGGGATAGATGATAGGTGGATTACAAAGGGATGAATGGGGACATCCTGCTATAATCTCTTGTTTTTTCTCTCTCCCCGTATCGGATCTCAGTTTCCTCTTCTTTTTTTCCTGCCATGTCTCTCCGGCTCTCGTTCTCCTTTAATCAATGCTTTCAGTCTAATTTTAAACTTCTGTAAGCTGCACCTTCCTGCCGTGGCACCTTACCAGTGAGTATTCTATAGTTCGTGTGCTTGGGAACATATCGTACCCCGACTTACACACACACACACACACACACACACACACACACACACACACACACACACACACACACACACACACACACACACACCGAGTCAGCCAGCCAGCGCTCATCTGGGCCCACCAAGGACTAAATCAGAGACTCGTGTTACCACCCAGCTCTTACTGCAGTGGTAGTTCTGACTAAATGGCCGTGTCACTGCAAATTGTTCCCATGCTGATTTCCCAATATTCACTCGGACTCTTCCTGGTTATTCGGCTCCTGAATGCCTGCTACTAATGAGGTGCCATTCAGCATTGATTTATCAGCAGAGCTTTACTTAATTTCACAGGAAAAAGGGTAAAAGTGCTCGATATTGGCTTTACCGATATCCAGCATACCGATATTGTCTGACTCATAATTTCCGATACTGATATAGGCCGTGTCCCCCTCTCATAAAGGAGAAAGTAAAACATTTTATATTACTATCATGCATGTTTAAAGTTTAAACATTTCTACTACTTTAAGTTAGTAATAGGAAAATCTTTATTTTGTCCTCAACAGCTGCATCTCATTCTCCCTAAGCATGACTCTGTATTAGTTAGTAATGTATTTTTTTCCTGTACATTGCATTTACGATGATAAAACATTTATAAGGATCTTCAGATAAGAACAGCAAGCCTTGGCCGAAGTTGTGCCAAATAAACTAAAATATCTCAAAAACTTTACCTCAGATCCGTCACATTTTGACATTTTGAGAGAGAGGAGAAGTAGCTGAAGAGTTTTATGTATAATATGTGTATGGTATGTAGAAGTTGTTATTAAAAGACTGAAAACTGACACCGTAGTTTGTGTCCGTTAAAACATGGAATTGTTGAATTAAGTCGACTCCTTAATGGTAGGTGACGACATGCACTCTTTTATGTTGGCCTATAGCAACACACAAATGGTAAACAGACACTGGCGTGAGCGATTAGCAGTAGCATCTGCACAATGACAACGACGCTGCAGCACAGCTCATCTGGTACGTACTGTACTGTTTGCTGGTGTTTCACGTCAGATTCACGTAGAGTTTTGTGTCGATGAACTTATCAAAAGACCGCTTGTGCGGTCTCGTCACGTCGGGAAGAGGGAGGCTCAGGCCAGTCATAGGTCGGCGAAGCTGGGATGTCATTTTCATACAGAGAAGTTTAGTTTTCTAACCGCATTATCCGGGTAGCTTAGCTTGATTAGGAGTAGTCTGGTTTGGTTAGACTTCAGCTGGACTAAGGCAATAATTTGGTTTTCAGACACTGCGGGTAAACGTGCCAGCTGATGCTGCAATCGAGATTTTTGTTTTTAAACTCCGTTCAAATAACGATTTGATGCTGGAGTTGTTGTCTCTGCAGAGGCAGGTGCTACGGTTTATTTATTTAATCTGCTTCTTCTACAGTTCCTGTAAACCATCGAATTATCACATCATCACTGAAGCAGATCGCTTTTTTATTAGCTTTTCTTTAGGCATGTCCCCGTCGTTAGCATGTCATTAAACAGGGGGCGAGTGCTGCATATAAAAAATGTTCTGGAATAGAAAAGTGAGAAAATCACCTGAGTTTATTTTCAGTGGGGAAAACAAAACTTAGCGAAAAGCCCTCCAGCATGTCTTGGATGTTGGTTAATTGGTAACAGATAACGGCAGATCAGCCGAGGGGAAACGTGAGGCCCATCTAAACAAGACCATGCTGATGGGATGTTGTAGGCACATCTGTTTCTTTTTTTTTTTTGCTTTTTTTATTTCTGTCAACTTGTTTAAATGCAGAAAAATAAAGTTTTAACAGCTTATAGAAGAAACTCCTTTCCAAGCAGCCAGAATGATCTTTATGTGCTGAAACGCATTCAGATGTTTTTGGGTAACTATCGTCGCATCTCTTTGTAGACTGTAACTCGCTCACCGTCTGTTTCCTCCTCTTTTATCTTTATCTCACATCATCTAAAGTTCCTACAGTTGTACCAACCTCCCTGTTTCCAACTTCCCCTCCGCCACGTCACTTCCCTCCTTTCATTACACCGGTCTTTTTCATCGCCACGTTTCAGGTTAGGATTGTTTTTTTTTTAATCTAATGACAATTACTTATGTACTTTATAAATTTCATTTCATATTTAGCATACAGAACAACCAGTTTTCTGCTTAGTAAATTTAATTATTATGTTTTTGGAAAAATCACATTTCTTGTGTCAAACCATCTGACTTTTTATCTTACTGTAAAATAACTGTTCCCTACATTTCCATT
Source organism: Aphyosemion australe (assembly GCA_006937985.1). Classification (NCBI taxonomy): domain Eukaryota; kingdom Metazoa; phylum Chordata; class Actinopteri; order Cyprinodontiformes; family Nothobranchiidae; genus Aphyosemion; species Aphyosemion australe. The sequence continues at coordinate 993,459 of SSNS01000031.1, read as the reverse complement.
TTTCTTTATTTCAAACACATTTAGGTGATAAATTCTGAAAAATATAAACAGATATTTTTTTAGATAATATTAATATTTAAAGACATATTATGGAAAATTCACTTTGTGCTGCCATGTGGGTCTCTACCGCCTCTCTAAACTTTCCAAATGTGAAATTAAACATCCATCCATTTTCTGTCAGTGTTTGGTTTTAGGAATTTTGTGCCTAAAACAAACCGTTTTAAAAAGTCCCTGTTTGTGATGTCACAAATGGGAACATTATAGAACCACCTGTCACTTCTGCAGGCTTGAGAAGCAGCAGCTTTACTCCAAGCCCCTCCCAGAAATTGGAGCATCTCAGCTAATAGCAGCCAATCAGGGGGTGGGTGGGCGTGGCCAGCTCCAGCTGGTTTTCTTAAAGTGACGGAGCCCTGAAACGGCTCATTCTGGAAGGTACTGAAACTGTTGAGGATAAAACTGCTGAATTTGCTTTATGGGATGGATTTAGCTCAGAGAACTTCATAAACAGTATCGACCATAGAACTATTATAACTTAAGAAAAAGTCAGATTCCTCATAATTAGTGAAACTAGTGACCTTTTGATACCACATTTGTTAAGACAGAGAAAATCTTTAATTTGCAATAAAAAATGTCATGAAAACAGAGAGATTCATATTTGTGTTTTGTGTCAGCCTCTAGAATCTTTACTGTCAAACACTCGACGTTTGATGGTAAACAGTTGCCTGCTGAAAATGTGACGTTTTGGCGACGTTTGAGCAATCATTTCTCAATTTCTCACATATCGAGTCCATGTCAGGGCAGGAAATTGACACGTTTTAACTCGGCGCTGTTCTCTGATTGGAGTGTAATCGGAGCTCTGAACCTCTCAGCGGCTGCTCCAAATGCGTTGAGTGTTCTCCAGACATGATCCTATCTCCCCTTACCTCGGTCCGCTCCGCGGCGAATTGACAAATAACACCGGGATATCATATTGCTTCTATCACTACTCCTCCACGTTCACAGCGTCGCTCGTGCTCCCTCGCACGCATACGGCAGCGCTAATCGATCGATGCTGCTCCGTGTGGTCCCTGCTGGTCTGGGACGTTATATATTTATTTATTTTTATTTCTAGGGTTGATATGAGAGCGCGTCAACACCCAGGTGCTTTGTTTTTGCTTTGTCTGATGGAGGCGGTGTGACAAGTCCATTCCTTTTTGTTTCCCTCTCCCTGAGTGCTTCTTTAATATTCTGCTCTTACGCTTGCCTCCGCTGACACGCTGTGAAATAAAGAGAAGGAAAAAGACCAGCAGAGACATCTCAAAGGCTTTGTGCACCGCTGAGAGGCACGATGCAGAGGCAGAAAGGGGAGAATAAAGGAGTGGAAGGAGAGGGAAAAATAAAGATGCTGGCAGTTTATAAATAAAGATGCAAAAGTAAAAAAGACATTTCTGGCATGTGCGTGGTTGGATTTGGTCATAACTGACGGCCCATTCAGGAAAACCTAGCGCAGGTGAACTTCCATGTCTGTTTTTAACTTCGTTTTCCGGGTCGGTTACAAAGCAACGTGCACACACACCGGTGTGTATCAGCTGGCGAGTGGCTGAACATCCAAGTGATCATTTGATGAGCAGATGTTTGGACAATCAGCTTGCACTTCAGGGATTTTTTTACCAGGAAACATTAGCTTTAGGGCCACAGTAGTAAACAGTAAGGAAGTGGTTATGCAGGTATGAACAAGTGCAACGCTGTGGTTTTAGCCAGCTGCTCGGGTTCTTTAAATTACAGCTAACGTCTCCGTGTGTCTGCTGGAATTAGCCGAGTCGGTCTGAAGTTTTAATTTCCGTTTAAACAGATGGTTCATCTTGTTTTTCTCCCCCTTCCTCCTCAGGCCTCGACTCCAGGCGCAGAGGAAGTTCGCCCAGTCGCAGCCCAACTCGCCCAGCACTACTCCCATCAAAGTGGCCGACCCGGGCAGCCTGAACGCCGGTCTGGCCACGGTGCCATCTTCGTCCCTCTCATCGCTCTCATCGTCATCCCTGTCGTCCTCCATTCAGGACCTGTCCAGGCGTAAGCCCAAGACGGAGGACTTCCTCACCTTCCTCTGCCTCAGAGGTAAGACGGGTGAGCAGATGGAGAAGAGTGTTGATGAACAGGAAAGCAGCTCATTCTGATATTCCATCCGGGTCCGAGGTGCATCCCAGACAACATTCTGATGGATATTTGCACGCAGATGGATGCATAAGCAACTCTTGCTATAACAGGATTTGTCGGGTCGGGTTTTGATTGCCTTCCACCCACCCACCCAAACACACACACACACACACACTAACTGCAGATAAGTGTACACTTGCCCAAGGCTAAGATTATCCTGCGTTTCATCAGCTTACACATCTCCCCCTCCTACTTTTCAGCGACTGTCTGTCTCTTTAACACCCTGCCTATCACCCTCCGCCACAGCAGCTGCTCGTACGCGGAGCACAACTCGACAAACACGACACAGGTTCATCGACACCGTGTCACCCACGGGATGTCAAATGAAGTGTAAAAGCCACGGCAGAGCCATTAGCGGCTGAATTAGTTTTGCGTTTGCAGCGCTGCGTCGTCTCGTGCTGCAGAATTGTTTATCCAGGGTGGATTTACCGGGAAAAACCGTTCAACACCAAAACATATCAGCTCAGTTTGAGTTTCTTTAAGAAACCCAGACCCTCCAGACAGTTGTGGTAACTTAAGTCCTGTTCTGGGTTTTTTTTTCTCTCCACATCCGAGTTAATGAAGGTCTTGTGTTACTAATAATCTATGCTCTGCTGGCCAGAGTCGGTCAGTCTGCCATCAAGCTGCTGCAGAAAGTTTTTCTGATGCATCTCAACGCTTTACTGAATTTAACAGTCTTTTATACACATTTTCTTCTAAAATGTGACACCAAACTGATCCTGAGTCAGTAGAAGAACATTAGTAGAACTAACTTTCTATTCAGGTTTAATTTAAAATGTTGTTGAAGACATAATCTGCATTAAGAAAAGCAATAATTCAAAATGTTCTACCCCATTGATTTCATAAACAGTAATTTCTATACTTTAAATACAATCTAAGGCATTTTCAAGGTTTAAAAGTGCTTGAATACACTGAAATAAGTCACAGCAGCACTACATTCTGAGCATGATTTATGCACGAATAAACCGTCACTGTTGTAGGATTTTGAAAGAGCTTGAATTTATTTTTGACAAAGGTGTAAGAACCCGTTCTGGAACGCCAGTAAAGAAATGTTAGATTAGTGTCGGAGGCCTTTTAGCCACCAGTGTGTCGTAACTTCAGAGCTCGTAGACGAACAGATAATCGAAGGTTAGGGCTGAACGATTTTAGGAAATGATCAAACTGCAATTTGTCGGCAGAAAATGCCATTTCAATTCAGTTGAAATTGAGAACATCGCCACAAGACTGCGTGAATCCAATGTGTAGCACCATCGAACAGCACAGCACGTTCCAAATGTGCTGTGCTGCAGCGTCGTTGTCGTCGATTCAACCTCTCTGTCTCACACTCACGAACGGTGCTGAGTGAGGGATGGAAATTGAACAGAAGCAACGATGACCACAGATATAATTATCGGCCGTACGACCAAATATGCCGCCCTGTCAGCTCAAGCATCCCCCCCGCTCGCTGCTACTGCTGTAACACTTTTAAAACCCCGGGTGGAACCCTGGATGTGCAGAATAGTTGCCACGACAGATCCCGGGTCAGTCAGTAGTTTCAAAAACCGCATCTCTGACGATCACGTGATCTCGTTTTAAATCGCATTTTTCCATTGGAAAAACGATGGATCGTTCATCCCTATTGGAGGATGCTAAAATGATGTGAATTACATTTAAACATAGAGTACCATAGGCTGATCTCTTGAACATCAGAAGGCTCAGTTTGCTGCTTTCCTTCATAAATGAGGTGTTTTCTCGTCTTGGATCGGTTCTACTCACTAATTTTAGAGTTTAACCTCTTAAGGGGACGATTGAACACTGATTCCCAGCCTTAAATCACTGCCTTGTATTTATAGATGCACGTTTTAGCTCTGTGTGTGTATTAGTTGTGTATGTGTGGGCTGGGTCCACGCTGTGAGGATGACATTTAGCTCTGCAGGGCTTCTTCTGCTCCGTTTTTCCCTCGGCCTCTTATGTGACCCATATGCAGGGACCCTCACCAAGACAGAGGACATGGGAGAATGTCAGCCGAGCCCTTGAGGTTGAATCTGTGAGGTTGTGTGTGCGGCCTGCCACCGTACCAGCATCCAGGATAAAGGAGGAGACGCAGATTATATGAGGACATCTGTGCTCGACTTGAGTCTTTTCAAAGCGACTCGTGCCTTTGATTTCCCCCGAAACACGTCTCTGATGATCTGACTACCACTTCGCAACGTCTCTCTTCGTTTAGGAAACTTAAAAGTTCATCCTCCCCCCAAAAAGCTCGACTTTGACGTTTCTGAGCTGAAACCCTGTCGGTGGTGATTGGTCCCAGGTCAAACGTTCACGGTGTGTAAACACACCCCCACTCATCCACCCAAATGTTTGCTTATCTTATCTGGTAAACATTACACATCCACCCCAAAGGCTTCTATCCATCACGTCTTCTGACAACTACATAAAGGCAGGTAAAACAGCAAGGATTACGAGTGATAAAAGCAAACGCTGCATGTTGGGTGTGAGTCTGTAACTCTATCCCTAAATAATGTTACCGGTGAAGGTGCAATCATTAAATTGGAGGAAAGTTTTGCTTTTCATTCCTCCAGGGATGTGGTGGTGGCGTCTCATGAGTCTGATGCAACTTGGAGGTAACCACAACACCTCTGCATGGAGAGATGCACATCATGCATGTTCACTACTGCCTCTCTATTCACACACATTAGTGCAGAAGGGCCGTGGAGCTCAGTGTGTGCTCTCGGGATGGTGTTTATGTGTGGTCCGGGCTTGTAGCTGGGCTGTTTATATCCATGGAGAAAGCCATTTGGGTTGTAGCCAGACAGTCTGCCTCTGGCCCTTCTGGCCTCGGGTGGATCAGGACGTGCTGCTGCTGATGGCAGGGAGGGGGCAGCACTGAGCAGAGATGAGATTATGGCGTAAATGAGTAACTGAGATCAAACACACGCCTGGAAATGAGCTTCTAGATAGAACAGCCTTCTCTGTGGTGATTTTTCTATGTATGGTGTTTGTGTTTTCCCAGTAAACCATGTTTGTGTGTGTGTGTGTGTGTGTGTGTGTTTACCTCGTTGCCCTCTGGGCTTTCTCCTCCGCCTGCCAACCCTGAAGTGGTGCCTCCCCGGGTTCAGCGAGGCCAATCCTGCCTCTCTGCTTACATAACCTCCCAGCGGTGACCCAGTGAACCAAAGACCTCAGATTCCAGTGATGTGATTACACTCGTGGCACAAACGTGAACCTTTCACGTCTGCATAGACGGTCAGCACCAAGGAATGTGCTTGGAACCTTCATTTTATAGACAAGTTTTGGTATTTTTTTTATAAATTTTTTCTTTTTTTGAAAGAATTATTTTATTTTGCCCAGCTGGAAGAACATGGATGCAGCCTTCATTCCTGCTCCCATGGTGGCCAAAGCAGCCTGATTTTTCAGTTTGTAGTCTAGCAGAGCAGAAGAAACCGGAGGGTTCATAATTGCACAACCCCACCCAGTAGCACCCCCTTCGTTTAAAATGACAACCTTAATGGACTCTCTCAGACCTAATTATGATTTGTCTGGCTGAAATGAGCTGGATGAAAAGCTGGTGTAATTGGGGGATTGGGCTCAAGCCCTGCTTGAGATCCTAGACGTGTAGAAGCAGGTTTGGTTTTAGAGCTCCACTCTGATGCACGTTCATATTTAGATTCATTTTCTGACAAGTAATGAATTTTTTGACCTCTGTGTTGGAGACGGGGGTGTGATTTTTATTTGGGGGGGGGGGCAGCACCAGAAGTGTATTTTTGTTTGAGCCCAACCACAAAAATCCAAATGTGTCTCTTTATTCTAGACGAGTATCTTTGCTTAAACTTAAACTTAGACCTCTTTCACTAACTCAAACTCGCTTTATGGTGTTAATTTTCATTTGATCACCCCCCCATTTCTACCCCCAGGTGGCCCTGTGGTCTGTTGCCATTGCCCCATTGACCCCAGGTCACAGCAGTAAATTACAACCATTTAGCTAATGAAGCTGGTGATTAAAAGCTGATTGTACCTGTGTGTGTGTGTGTGTGTGTGTGTGTGTGTGTGTGTGTGTGTGTGTGTGTGTGTGTGTGTGTGTGTGTGTGTGTGTGTGTGTGTGAAAATTTAAAGAGCAGGTTCGCTGAGAAGCCTTTTTTTTTACTTATTACTTTTGAAAAGGATCAGTAACTCTGAGTTTAACGTGAAAATAGTCTTCTACACCTATCTCCTGCATTAGCTTCTGATAGAAAATAGACTCTAGGTGAAACTCTAGGATTAGAAAATCCTGACAGATCCACGTCACACTGTCACTGAACATTCATGGACTCACCCATCTAGACTCACGGAAGGCTGTTGTTGGTTTAGCATCCAGGAAACAGCAGAGAACATCTCGGCTAGTAGAAGCTAACTGCTAGCATTAGCAACTCCACCACACAGCAGAACTCCTCCAGGCTTGTGTTATTTGTGGAGATAAAACGTCAACGTTGCAGAGCAAACAGAGTCAGTGGTAGAGTCGTGTTGCTGTTAGCCAATCAGAGGAGAGATGTCAGATATCAGGAAATAAGACTCCAGATCCTGTCGTCTGAAGCTACTTTCTCCTCTAGCTGAATTCTACAGGTGCACCGGAGCTTTTTTTCCCCTGAACAACAAATTCCTCATAAATAGCTGAGGAGTGGCTTGTATTGGTTTTTATTATTACGTTTTATTTACTGAAACATAGTTCAGCTAATCGGATCGAAGACCTAATAAATAGATTTTATTTGTGCTACAAGCTTCAGATTAATTTTCATGCTTATTTATATTTCATCAAAAGTTTCAGTAATTCATTCCTTAGCATTTCGTTTCCTTTAATTATATGTATTGGAAGTGTAACATGGAGTTTTCAGCCTCCTCCTAAAACAAGAATGTTAATTAAATGATTGGCTTGTCTGAGTCGTATTATGTGCTCTTTAACTCCGTTTAATTCAGACCAGCTGAATTCAGCCTTTTCTTCTCAGAGGCTTAACAATCTTTTTTTTAATTGGCTTATAATCACTCATTACTTTCCATTAATGCGCCTTAAACACCAAAGCTCCTAAAAGGGTAATAAAAATTGCAGTAGTTGCTTATGCCATGCAATCGATTTAGTTATTAAGGCCTCACAACTTCATAAAATCCACGGTTTCCTGCTCACAGCCAGATTTAATCAACGCTGTGAGACTGTTGCATAACCTCCCGTTCTTGTTAAGTTGAAATAAACAGTCACGTGGTTCGGCACACATGCATCTCTGCAGTAACTTACAATGAGTGTCTATTGTTTGCATTTCTTTAGGCAAAAAGCTTCAGTTTCATAATTTAAGCATTCTTTTCTTTGGGTTCCCTCGGCTTTTGCAGCCTTTCTCGATGTGAACCGAAGCACAAAGCAAGGCTGCAAGCAATGATTTATGAGCGCAGCATCATGGGATTTTTATGACTCCAGCTTTGAGCTCTGTAACCTTTTGTGAGGCAGAGTGCATGTTTACATTCAGCTAACTGAGGTAACACTATAGGCTGCCTGCTGCCAAACCCAATTCCCCTCCTCCAATCTCCCAATGAACCAGATTTCAGAGAGATGACAATAAAAGTTATGGACTTTGACAGAAAACGGAAACAGAGAGAGCAATAAGGGCCGAGTCTGATGATAATCCTGTTTGGGGAAAGTGGAAGAGACAGACGTGGGATTAGCTCAGCAGCAATAGAGTTAAAGTAATTCATCTCGAGCACATGTACATAAAATACAGGATGTCTGAAAACTGTCAGAGCTAAGAGCCTCCACGGAGAAGAGTCCTGGTTAGGTTCCGTCACTCCTCTGGATTCGGTTCCAGCCACAAGAAAAGCGTAGCTAGCTGTTTCTGTTTACAGCTGCTGCCAACAACAAAAACAACAAAAAACAGGAAACAAATCTGAACTTGAGCTTAGAACTGCACATTCCATAAATGCAACTTATTCGTGGATTGCAAAATGTTAGTATTTAAACCTCATTAAGACACAATAAAGCTGCTATTTAAGTAAAGCTGTCATCATTGGATTATTGTTCATGTTCCTGATTGTATTTGTGCATTTCACTGTGAGCGAGCGCTAACACGGCGCTGCTATGTTCAGAGTATCAATAGGCCCCCGCTGAGATAATAACAGCAGCAACACAATCAGCCTTACTCTCAAACCCTCGAGCCACTTTTATTCCTATGTTAATGTTTCAGCTCTTACACACCGATGCTGCTGCAGTCCAACCACGTGAGACAGGAAAAATGTACGTTAGAGATGTTCAGTGTTGGCTTTTTTATCTGGTTTACTGATGTAGTCTAACTCTTCATTTCCGATACCAACATTTTCTGGGTTCACCCCTCATAAAGAAAGGAAAAACTAAACAGTTTAGGTAACTAACATCACATATTTCCCATCATTCATATTCAAACTTTAAACACGTGTTGCCGTTGCAGTGACAAAACATTTATAAAGGTCTTCACTTAAGAAAAGCAAGCCTTGGGTGAAGATTCCTGTTTTTGTTTTAGTCGTTTGCTAGCTGGCTAGCTGCACATAGCTACATCCCTAATTTTTAATCTTTCCTCCATATTCCTGTTCCAGGTTCGCCTGCCTTGCCCAGTAATATGGCTTACTTCGGAAGCTCCCAGGAGGAGGATGACCTGGAGGAGGAGGAGGAAGAATTGGAGGAGGAAGAGGTGCGGAGCGGAGGCAGCGTCCACTCACACGGTGCAGCAGGCAGCAGCCAAGCCTCGGCTTCCTCTTCCTCATGCAACTCCACACCCCGCAAGGGCAAGCTCCCCGCCAGGCAACCGCTCAACGGGCACGGTAAGGGCCAGACCGCTGCGTTCTCACACCAGACGAAATGTTTTCAGTTAGTCCGATGCACAACAAAAGTCCCAGGGAGAGGAGGTAACGAAGGGGAGATAAACAAGTTAAACAGGTGCAGGAGAGCTGGGAGGTGAAACAAAAGGAAAGAGAGAAAAGGAGGGAAAATAATTAAAAAGAATTATATAACTTTGGATTTGGAAGGAGAAGCATAAACACGCCGTCATAATCACACAACACACATTTCTGGTGTTGTTGTTTTTTTGTGCATGTCAGCAAATTCCTGCTTTTAACTGCAGAGAAGTTCCATAGAATTACAAAGCAGAGCATCGACTCTTTCCACCCCAATTAACACTTAGCCTACTAAGCCCTAACAAGGTGTTTATGCACACAGTGCAACAGCTGGCCTGGGCCCTAGACACACACACACACACACATCATTACAGTTACAGCATATGTGCTCCCCTCGGGGCACAATAGACATTCGGATGAATGAACTCAGTGTCCGACATTTAGGAAATTACATGCAGAGGTTGTAAAAATCTGATTCTTATTAAAGTTAAAGTCCCAAGTCATCATCACACACTGGTGAAATTACATCTCCGCATTTGACCCATCCCCGTGGTGGGGAGCGGTGAGCTGCAGCTGTGGCCGCGCTCGGGAATTATTTAGTGGTTTAATCCCCCAATCCAGCCCCTTAGTGCTGAGTGTCAAGCGAGGAGGCATTGGGTCCCATTTTAAAGTCTTTGGTATGACTCGACCGGGAATCAAACCCTGATCTCCCAGTCCCGGGGCGGACACTCTACCACTAGGCCACCGGAGCTGGTAAGGTGATTGTTTTTGAAATATTTTTCTAGTTCTCAGAAATCGGTTACAGATGATTTAAATAATAGGAAGTTAATATTTTGCAGTGTGTTTGCACACTGCAGCCATGATAGAGCATTACTGAAAAAATCCTGGGGTCTAATGATTTCTGCTGTTCGGAAAACCTGAACAGAATTTGAAATAAAAGCTAAATTGTTTTTGTAAAAATTTGCAAAATTTTTGAATTTTTGCAAATGTGATCTGGCATTAAAATGATTTTCATGCTGTAAATTTGGTCTGTGTGATGTAACCGGACAGGGTAGGTTGAGCTGAGGGGAAGAGGTATGCTGCAGGTAAATGACTCATTTTACTATATAATTAATAGAGGAACAAGATTCACACAATATCTGTGATTTTGGAGAGGATGATTGTCTGGAACTGGAAGAAAACACATCAATCTGATCAATCGCAACAGAGCGGACGTAAGCTAGTGTGAGGCTAAGCTAGCATTAGCCTCTCTCTGCTGAAACCCTCCCTGACAGACTATTGCATCCTTCCTGATTTTCTCTCCTTCCTTTAGTTTGTTTAGTTTAGTTCTGCCAGCTGTTTTTCCTGTCATCTCTAGTTTAAATGTGTGGTCGCCGCGCACCCGTACAGGTTTCCCTCATGCTGTTTAGGAACACGTGTAGCGGCAGCTTGAAACATAAAACTGTACAAGAAGCTCAAACAGTGGAAGAGTGAAACCTGTGTGAACAAATCCGGGCTTGTTGTGCGCACGAGGACGGCTTATTCGCCGCTCTTATCTCACACACAAACACTGTTTGCTAAGCAGCTCGGCGCCTTCACTGTGATATGCTAAATAAATAGATAAGGAGGGAAAACAGGCAGATATACTTTGTAAAGGGACAAAAGAGACGAGGGGGTTAAGGACACTGAAACAGACATTTGTGTACCGTTGTGTAAATTATGAAGCACACACACACACACTGCAGGAAAAGCGTGCTCACACCTTCATGTATTTTGTGGAGTTAAGATTGGTGTCAAATGTGACACTTTAATATGCAGCTTGGGCTACTTTCCAAGAGAAACACTTTAATGTGGGCTCTTAGGGAGAAGCAGGGCTGAAGAAATGGAATTATTGAAGGAAAAGACGTGTTTTAATCCTGGGAGGTCAAGGGAGACAGGAAAGGCCTCACATTGTTGGCCATTCGTCAGCGCTCCGTCTCTCTACTACCATTCCTCGTTTGGCCACGTGCCATGTTGACACAGCTAAATTAAACAGCTTTTATTGGGCCCAGATTCTTGCTTAGATCACTTCTCAATATGTCAGGATTTTTCTCATTTTTCACCGAGCCCCGGGGGCCCCAGAGACCCGCAGACGCTCACCAGCGGTTACGAGCGCATACACTCAGTCACTGTAAGGTCTCTGTGAATCGGTGCCTCAGGAAGCCTGATGAAACTTGAAATTGGGGCTCATTAAAGCCAGAGAGAAGGCTTCTGAGTGTGGATGTTAATTGCCTCACTGCTGTTTGGCTTCGCTCGTCTCCATCTGCGGGGCTCGATGCCGGCGAGACCTTTTTTTGAACAGGTTCATTGACAAATAACATAAAGACGTCTTCATGCGCTCTTTAAGTCATGCATTTTTTAGTGATTAGAGGTTAGATGTTTGCCAGAAGTTTGTCACGCTGGCTTTTCCACTTGGTCGTTGTGGTCGGTGATTATAACCCCTTTGGCTTATTGACTTAGGGAGACGGTAGCCTGAAAAAGCACAGCGTGGCTTATATGACGTTTCCACTTTTGGAAAATTACACAGAACCCTAATTATTAAAGTTATGTTTGTTTATTGTGACTTTTTGGACTCATTGGACGTTTCTACCTGGTTGTAGTTTAAAAATAAACACCTAAGCGACACGTTGCACAACCTGATGACAAATTAAATATTTATAGACATCTACTATGAAGTGTACCTCTCCTCTTCCCTGGTATGTGGTTAACTCCTCCTAACTCACTGAAAATATCAGGTTTCTGCTTTTATTTGTGCATTTTACTATTGAAGAAGTTGGTTAAAAAAACATTTCTCCTCAATTACCTGTTTTAGCGGAGGTCTCCAGAATAACGTTGCATCAGTTGAACTTGAGTGATTCCTCTGGACCAAATCTGGTCACGTTTGACTTTGCATGACCTTCATTCATTGATCACATGCAGTCAGAAGATTGTGTCAGAATGAGTCCAAATCATAAAACGGACCACAAAGGAGAACAACGTTAGAAAAATGCATAAATGGCTCTTCTAAATTGGAAAACACAAGTTGTTTACAGCTCTGTACCATCCAGCTCCTTTACTTAATGAGAAAAAAGTGACTCATTATATTCCACAGAGGGTTTACTAAAAAATTAAATCAGCCCTCACATTCTGTTAATCAGCCTTGGGCTCTTATTCTGATAGTTGAGAAATGGAAAATTTAACTTTCTCTAAAGAAGTCCTTCACTGAGAAACAATTTTATTACTTATTATTTTTGAAAATAATCGGTCACGCTGAGTTTTTCATGCAGTCAAAATAGTCTCTTCCACCTATCTCCTGCATTAGCTTCTGATAGAAAATAGACGGTGAAACTCTAGGATTAGAAAATCCTGACAGATCTACGTCACACTGTCACTTAACATTCATGGACTCACCCATCATGACTCACGACGGGGAAGGCTGTTGTTGGTTTAGCGTCCAGGAAACAGCAGAGAACGTGTCGGCTAGTAGAAGCTAACCGTTAGCATTAGCAACTCCGCCACACAGCAGAACTCCTCCAGGCTTGTGTTATTTGTGGAGATAAAACATCAACGTTGCAGAGCAAACAGAGTCAGTGGTAGAGTCGTGTTGCTGTTAGCCAATCAGTGGAGAGATGTCCACATATCAGGAAATAAGACTCCAGATCCTGTCGTCTGAAGCTAATTTCTCCTCTAGCTGAATTCTTCATGCTGAAACAGACGCACTGGAGCTCTTTTTTCCCCAGAGTACGACTTACAAGACATTCCTTCTATAGATCGCTGCAAATGTAATCAAAATATGAGTGAAGGACCTCTTTAAATGTATTTCTAGACAAAAACTCAGGAACGATCGGCTCCACCATTGGCCTTGGTAAAAAAAATAAAAGTAGCTTCACTGCAAAAAGCTACTTTGAGGTTATTTTTAGTAACTGGTCAATAAAACAAACCCCATAACCAACATTTTTCATCTTAATTATCTTTATGTCTAAAGGTCATGCATTCATTATTTATAGCTTGGCTTATTTTTATTTGTATTAAAATCAGGAAAAAGCTCTCAACTAAAGGAATAATTGAACATGGCTGTTTCACCTGGTTGTAGCTGGTGTTCAGATTCAGAACAACCTAAAGGCTAATCTTTGACGGGTTGCGCCCCCCCCCCCCAAACTGGTTCAGGGTTTAAAACTCTCTTTGGTTACGCTGTTACACCCTGAAGGTACTTGAGGAGAAAAGTCATCTCTCTCTCTCTTTATGCTCTTTATGTGTTTATATTTAATTAACGTTGTGTTTTTCTTTCTGATAGCAGGTATCTCCAGCGCTGAAGTGTTTTTGTATTTGTTTGTGTCTCTTGTTCCTTCCCTCTCAACCCCGACCGGTCGAAGCTGATGGCCACCTTCCCCGAGTCTGGTGCTGCTGGAAATCTCTTCCTGTTAAAAGGGAGTCTTTCCTTTTTATTTATTTTTCTCAGTGCACGCTAAAGTTGGGCGAATGGAGGAATTGAGCGATCTTCGGCGATAGGCTGAGCCCTTCACCAGCTTTTAAAGCGATTTACGTTCTTGCCTATGAATTTGGTCTCGTAGATGGAACGTTACATACTTCCAGGTCAAATCGTCTTTTTTTGCAGCTCTTTCGATGTAAACATACACATTATTAGAAAGCTAGGACTCTTGTATGCCAATCAAGGATAGAGACAACAAATGCTTTGGTCAAACCACTCAGAAATGTCTAACTCACTGTTGGAAGCCTCATATCACTGACAGAATAGTCATCTCCAACGAAAATGCCCAATAAAACCGTTATTCCACATGGAGTCCTACGTCCAAAACGCTGATAACATAAAAAATTTCCATCAAATACGTCTCTTTCCCATCATAATAATAATCTGGGGCAGCAGTAGCTCAGGAGGTAGAGCGGGTTGTCCAGTAATCGGAAGGTTGCAGGTTCGATCCCGGCTCCGGCCAGAGAATGCTGCTGTGTGTCCTTGGGCAAGACACTTAACCCACCTTGCCTGCTGGTGGTGGTCGGAGGGACTGGTGGCGCCAGTGCTCGGCAGCCTCGCCTCTGTCAGTGCGCCCCAGGGCAGCTGTGGCTACATCGTAGCTCATCCCCACCAGCGTGTGAATGGGTGAATTGAGTTGATTGTGTTGTGAAGCGCCTTGGGGGGTTGTAGAACCCTAAGAAGGCGCTATACAAATACAGGCCATTTACCATTTACCATAACGTCCGTTATCATCCATATTAGCTTCAAATTTTTGATCAACATCCTGAGCCAACAGGTGAAGGGCTACACTACCCCCCGTTTGCTGGGGCTAAATCTTCAACTATTGGCTGATATCTCAGAAGTACCGCCCCCTATTATCACGTGTGTAGCTTGAACCAAATGTGGCGCAGTATGTTGTTGATTGAGGCGTCAAACAGCCAATGAAATTCTCTCACACGAGCCCTCGTGATCTGCTGCTGCAAACTGATTTAAGAACGATTATGATTGGTGGATCGTTGTTTCAGACCCACAAAAGGTCTACTCAACACCTGAGTGAATATGTCGTTATTTGTTGGACTGAAGAATATCAGTTGGAAAGTTTTACGCATCGCCCAACCTTAGTGCACACTCGGGTTGCAGGATTGGATCGAATCGAATATTCGGTGCAATCCCCAACCATTTTTATTTTAGATTTTTTTGTTTTGTTTGAAAACTGAAATTTTACTAAATTGAATTGAATCAAATTGAACAGATTTTTAATTGGTTTTTAGCCTTTAAATGGTGTGAAATGGTGCTTTCATAAATACAAAGTAGACGGAAACGGACCTGAAAACTTCAGCTTCTCTCCAGGAGTTCTGGGTAAACTCCAGACCTCTTAAATGAAAAAGACATATCCCAAAGCTCTCTAAATACAAAATTAGAGTTCGATTTTAAAAGAAAATGTTTATTTAAACGTTTTACAAGAATGAAGTACAATATATGCAGCGAGTTATTTGTAATTCTGTCCATTTCTAATCTTGCTGCCTTGAGATTAAACAATATTTTCTTCTAATAAATAAGAATCAGAAAAAAAAACATCCCAGCTGATTCTCTGTTTCTGTCTTGGTTCCGTTCCAGTGTTCAACAGCAAAGCAGGGACCAGGGAGAGTCCGAGGCCGAAGGCAGGGACTCACAGCAGGGATGCACCCGCCCCACCACTGCCACCCCCCCCACCACCACCTCCGCCTCTTCTGAGGGAGCGCAGCGAGCGGGCCGAGGCCCGGGAGCTGGTGAGGGAGCAGCAGGCCCTGGCCAACGCTCGAGGCTCGGCCAACGGGACGCATTCACGGAGAGCGGCTGAGGAGCTGCGGAAGCAGGTAGATCCGGACGTTTGGGAAGATGAGGAATGAAAAGCATTTGTAACTCGTCTCCAGAGTGACGGGAAAAACACGACACTGACAGAAACACCTTTCCTGGGACATTTAACAGCTTCCATCCATGATCTATAATTTTCCTAATTAGTGCTCTTCTCTCCCTTTACCTTTTTCCACTCGTCGTCTTCCATCCCTCCCTTCTTGCCGTCTTATTATATCTCCTCCTCCTCTCCTCCATCCATTGTGTCTGGAAGAGTAATGATTGTGTTTTGGCCTCCCGCGACTGCAGCTATATTTAGTAGAGCTGGCAAGGGGGCTGTGAAATCCTGCCTCCCTCTCTATGCCACTTAGCGGGTTTCAAGGAACCCCGTAAAGTGAAACAAAAAAGGGCCGAAGATGGCTTCAGTCGGAAAAACAGCCTTCTTCCCATCAAAACCGGCTAATTAAAAGCATTTCCCTGCTGAGGCTCTTCATTATATTTTCATCTTTTCTCCTTCTTCACCTCCTCTCCTCTGCCTGTTAGAGCCCAGCCTTCACCCTGTAGTGTTTGTTGTTGTTCTGTGCAGCTGCTAATGCAGACTCGGACATGTGGGGGGGGTAAAAGTGGCTGGTATTGTCCGGTAAAAGCAGTAATGAGTCTCGATGAGAGCGACTCATTTCCCTCTTCTCTAAAGCTCCTTTCCTTTTGGCACCTCGTCTGACTGTTTTCATTTCCTCGTTTTTCCTGATTCTTTCTTTTCTTTCTCCTCCTGTCAGATTGTGGTTATGCCTTTCCCCCTCTCCTTCCATCTCTACAACAATTAGCATGAACAGAGTGTGTGTTAAGACACACATTAATGCACACGAGTGGCTGTGAAAATCCAAGCTCAGCCGTAGAAAAGGTTAAGTGATCATGTAGCCGTAAAATGAACTAGAGGGTTGTGTGTGGAAAAACCCAAACGGCATTATCATAATTCGATTCAGCTCTCGCTAATTTAATAACACCTTGTATAAACAAAATGCACGCGCTGTAAAGGGAGCTTTTGGGAAAACATTATGATTCCATCTGCTTACATGAAGTAACAAAAGCAGAGCAGGTCTTCAGGGCTGAAGTTTTACCTGACTCTGCACCACTCGGTTAACCTTTTTCATTCTATTACCTGAACTAAATAACGGTAAATATATAGAAGTCGTATTGACTCAGATTAGTGACTGAAATAAAAAAATCTGGTCTAATTATTAAAAAGAAGCCAGATTGAGTTGAGTTTCCATAATAAATATTCCAATGGATTAAGAAAAACACCCACTGACCACTTTACTTTGAATGGTTTTCAATACCAGACAGGCTCGTGTGAGGATTTCAGAACCTGCTGATCTACTGGGATTTGCCCCCACAACCACCTCTAGGGCTTACAGAGACTAGACCCGTTTTCGATATCGGACCTTCTGGGTCATTTTACCGGACCCTCATGTCTCTTCACAATCCCCAGCCCATAAGGACCACATTTCAGGCACCAACCCTGTGCTTGAGCTGGGCTAGGTACTCAGAAATGGCCCGGTAGAATCGCTGCTGATTGGTTGTAACTCTGTAAGAAATGATACCGGCAGACGTCGCCAACATCATTTGTAAAATTGTAAGAGTTCCAGGTGAAGCGGAATGCTTTAAAATCGCAGTTTCTCAACACCAAGAAATATGGCGGAAATCCCTCCACAACGCCAAAATTTACGCCACTTTGTGGTCTACTGGAGAGCGCTGTAAAAAACAGCTCTTTATCTGGTCATTAAACGTTGCTTTTTATGACACACAACCTCTCTCCGTCCCCTGAAAGGATTAAATGACAGAATAAAACTTTAACATTATTAAGGTACATGGATGCCTTTTGGCGCTGCTCAGTGACGTCACTCACTCCCAAAACGAACCAAGCCTTCCCCCCTCCTGGAAATGTCCCCTATAATGGAGCTAATGATGCCAACTGGAGAAAACTCCAAGTGGACCCCTCAGCACCACCTGAGCCTGGTTTAAACGCCACAGCATACCCGAGTATTGTTGCTGACCCTTTATGACCACATGGACCCATCTTCTGATGCTACTTCCAGCAGGGTAATGCACCATGTCAAAGCTCAGATCATCTCTAACTGGTTTCTAGAACATGACCATGAGATCACTGGACTCCAACAGTCACCAGATCTCAGTCCAGAACCTTTGGGATGTGGAGGAACGGGAGGTTCCCATCATGGATGTAACTTTGTGATGATGTCATGTTAGTGTTGACCAGTATGGACTCAGAGGAAGGTTTCCAGTCCAATATGGTGGCAGGAAGATACACCTGATGAAAAAACTAGCATCTTGTGGCCAAAACTCAGAAACTCCAACTTTTTCTCTTTGTCTCAAAGTGCTTAACAAGCACGGTCTAAAACAATCCCTTTGTCTCTCTCTCATTCAACAAGTCTTTGGTAGGCTTTAATCTTCCTTTCTCCTTCTGGTTTCTCTCTCTTCCCACTCTAACCTCGTCCTGCTCCTCCTCTCCGAGCCAACTCCTGCAGATGTAGTGAGTTAAAGAAAAGAAAAAAACCTTCTTGCCCGGCCTCAGCTGGGCTATAGCAACACATGATGTCATCTAGACCCTCCTCCCTCTCCCTCCTCCTGCTCTTCCTCTCACGTGCAGCCAAAATCACCATCTCCGATCCCCCCTTAAGTAAAATCAGTCCACTGAGCCCCCTTGTGGCAGAACGGGGACATGACAGTTTGTGTTTCTGTGGCTGCACAGAAGAAAATCACTGCTTTATTAATTTCATCATCAGGACTTCATGATGAACGAAACTTAAAAGTTTTAAATGAACGGAAGTAAGAAGCAGTTTAGTGTAGGAAAGATGCCAAATACGGAAATTACAGCGCTTCTCAACTTCTCACACCTTTGCAATTGCTCCTTCATCCTGCCTCTTTCCGTGTGTGTGTGTGTGTGTGTGTGTGTGTGTGTGTGTGTGTGTGTGTGTGCACTTATTGTACTGCGTTTGTCTCAGGTGGCAAGAGGCCGACACAAAGACCAGGCCATTAAAAGATAAGGGCGGACTGAAACCTAACCCTGCCTCCGTCAATCACTGGCCCCTCCTCAAACACACACACACACACACGGTTGAGTGTGACGCTAGTGTTCTACAAAGGCAAACCTGTCAATGGGCCGGCTGTCACCTCCCTGCTGTGGCGCCGCGGCTGTGATTGATAACTCCATCTCTACTTTCCTCCCTTCATTCCTGCCCCTGTGGCTTTGTTCTCGCTTGTTCTAAGTTCAGGTTATAGGAAATCGTACACTTCAAACATTTCCCATCTCCAGATGAAAAATAAACTTCAACACAACAGTTTTTTCATATGTTGTCATTAATATTTTACAGATTATGTAAAATATTAATCAGTAAAAGAAAACTGGAAACATTCTGTCTGAAGTAGACATTAAAGCAATTCACGGATTAGTATTTTAATCTCACAAATGCAGAATTTTTATGTAATTGTTTCAGTCAAAAGTGGCATTTAATTATGTCTAAAAACATAAAATCTAATATGTGGAAATAGGTTACTTATTGTTTTATTAAAGGCCGTCACATAAGGATTTAACTTTAACACAGGACACAACCAAATTTGTAAAATAAAGCAGCTTTATTATGAAAATTGTGAGAAATGTATTTCACTTTGGATTTAGCGTGTGTTTATATATGACACATCAGGCCATTGGGTGGCGCCAATAATCAATGACCAAAAACACCAGTCCGTATCTGGAAAAGTTTTTTTATATAATAATGGGTCTAATTGATCAACAGTGATTTTAAATAATAGTTTTTCTGATAACTTTTATTTCTTGGGCATTCGAAACATTAGCAAAAACCACTAGAGGTCTATTTTAAATTGGGGTTGTCCAAAAAGGGGCGGGGCTTTACACTGGGGCTGAGTACCAGATGTATTGCTCTAATCTGTGAGTTAGGAGAGCGTAAACTCCAGCTGAAATGTAAAACTACACTCTTAAGAGGATAATTAGTCCTTAAGCTCACATAAAAATACACATTCAGGGAAACGTAAGGAAATGAAAATCTATTTTTATTTACCCAAACGGGATTAATTTCCATTCTAGTGACCCCACCTCCCTCCTCCTACCATCCAGCCATGAGTCAGCAGAAACCACGGAGCTCGCCCCGCCTTTCATCCTTGGCTCGTTCTCGTCTGTTCGACTCTTCATGCTGCGGTTTTGGTTTTTTCACACCCATGCGTAAATCTCAGCAAACGGGACTGATGAAAGATGTTGGAACTATAGTTATCCAGACCATTTGTTGTGTCCCTAATGAACAGCACAGTTTTCCACAAATAGCTGCAGTCTGACCACCCAAATGATTCATCACACAGCCAGAAGCCGAGGATTTGGCCGCTCCATTGTGGAGTGTAGGAACGCCTACGCCTTCTCCGTGTGCTGGAATGTGCAGTTTTGCTAATTTCATCTGTTTTTGAAAGTGTTTTTAGCGTTGTTACCCAAAAAACAACCCAGTCAGACTTATTATGTTAGAAAATTTGACTTAACTAACCCCTTTCTAATGTTTCTGTTTGTGTCAAGGTCTCTAAAGTGAACGGGCTGACGCGGGCTGGCTCGGCACAAGCTGTCGGTGGTGCCAAAAAGAGCCACGACTTACGACTGCCGTCCAAAACTGTGAAGAAGTACACAGCCACCGTGTCCAAGGGCCACGTCACCTACACCAAAGCCAAACAGAGAGAACTGGGCAAGAAAACCAAACTCAGCAGCAGCAACAAACACAACACCGCCGCCTCGGCGTCATCGTCAGCGAACAATCACAATCAGCACAGCCAGCCAGCAGCCAGCAGTAGGCTGGCCAACTCAGGAAAAGCAGCGGCACCAGCCCACCACAGCAATGCAAAAACCCGCAAACAGGTGCTACTATCAAACGGGCTGCACAACGCGGCTGCCGGCGCCCGGCTCAACGGCAGGCTAAACGGACAGTGGCACAACGCCCTGGCCAAGGACAGCGGGCAGAAACAGTGCCAGCAAGGCCAGGGGGCGTGCCCGGGGCGAGAGGGGCTGCGAAACTCCAAACGGCGTCTGGAGGTGGTGCTTAACTCGGTGAGCGTAGGGCTTGTGGAGCAGAAAGCCAAAACTAGTGGCGCTGAGGCCAAGAAGGCCAAGATTCAGTCCACTCCTTTGGAGACGCGCAGCAAGAAGATGGCCAACGAGGAGAAAGCTAGCAAACAAAACACCGCCACCACTCTGGTTTCTAATGGACACGTGACGGAAACGGCCACCTCTCCCAAACAACCTCAGCCTGTTACTTCTTCCTCTACGCCCTCGCCTCAACAAACCACACCTCCTTCTACACCAGCAGCCAACGTGGAGCCCGTGAACCAGCGACCTAAGCGTGCGTCAGCTGGCAAACTCATGTTGATACGACAAGCACAGCAACAGCAGAGCAGGTCACACGGTCGGAGCTCCTCCTCTTCCTCACCTTCATTAGGCCACAATAGTTCACCAAACCCCAGTCGAGCCAGCACTACCTCAGACCCTCAACAAACCTCTGTGTCCTCCTCCTCCACCGCCGCCGCCTCCTCCTCTTCTTCCGCTTCCTCTTCCTGCGCCGCCTCCTCTCCTCTTCCCTCCACCAACAGCCCTGGACAGGTCAAACCAGCAGCGCTGCGGCTTGCCGATCGCGACATGGAGTGGGAGCGCGAGAAAGAGATGACGCGCCACAAGGAGCGCGAGCAGGAGAAGGAGTGGGATCGCCAGCGGAGCAAGCCGGAGGGCTGGTCGGCGCTGGGCGAAGCCCCCGTCTTCCGGCCAGCTCCCAGGGAGTTTCAGGACCCTCTGGTGTACTTGGATGCAGCGAGGGAACAGGCGGAAGTGGCCGGCCTGTGTCGGGTGGTGCCACCGCAGGACTGGCGGCCGGAGTGCAAACTGAACGAGGAGATGCGTTTTGTTACGCAGGTGCAGAGGGTCCACATGCTGGGCCGACGCTGGGGCCCCAACGTGCAGCGGCTGGCTTGCATCCGCAAGCACCTTAAATCTCAGGGCATTACCATGGATGAGCCACCTGTCATCGGTAAGCGAGCCAAAACACCTCTGTGATTTTCACACAAAGCCTCTGCAAACACAGCAACCTCCGAAAAATAATCCCCAAGCTTCCTCCTGCACAGAACAGGAGGTATTGATTTTACAGGAAGTGAATTAAAGTCGGTTCTAAATTGTCACCCGGCTCTGAGGAAGCTGTCGTCAAAGATTTAAAGGTTATAAACTTGATGAAGTCCCTAAAAACAACAGTTAGAGGTTTATTAAAGGAGTCCGTAAAGCATCCAGCATTTAAACGTTACAAATATGACATCAGCGGTCCGCGCTGTGTGCCTCCACCAGAGTTTATGTCCCCGTTTATAGAAGATGGTAAAAATGTGAAACAATCCTGAAAGAGTGGTCTCTAAAAGAGTCCATATCTCTGGAGCTTCTCTCTGTAATGTGAACGTTTTATGAATTTAAGCAGCTCCAGTAGAGCGTTAGAGATCAGTGATGTTAGCCAGACGGACCTGGCAGCCTCCGACCCAGCTGCTCCGTGTCTAAACCACTTCCTTTGGTGTCTTTGGTGGCTGCAGAGGTGATGCAGGTTGCTGAATAAACGCTACGGTCCGACTGGAGGAGCTAATCAGTTAATTCCTTTAATGATCACTTTCTTTTGTTTGGTATAAGCATCACTTAAAGGCTCCTGGCTCTGGGTTGGAACATTAGCACAATCTGAAGGGATTAGGCATTTTCTGCATAACTGCTCGTTTTTTCTGCCACTTTTACACGTTTGAGTAAAACTTGAGGATGCTGAGACGTTCGGCCAGTTTGATGGAGCGTTAATGCAGCGTTTTCTGAGAATAAGCTTAAGGATGCTCTAACTGTGGGACAGGAAGCTGGATGAGTTGATAGGTGACTGGTGATTAAATAAAAATGTTTACCTTTTATCTCAGATCTGTGCTCGCGTTAAACCCGTTTGTGTCCCGTGTGCTTCATGCAGGTGGCTGTGAAGTGGACCTGTCACGGTTTTTCCAGCGCATCAATGACATGGGTGGCATGCAGCAGGTGATGGATCTGAAGAAGTGGACCAAGCTCGCCGACCTTCTGCGCATCCCAAAGTCCGCGCAGGACCGGCTGGCCAAGCTGCAGGAGGCCTACCTCCAGTACATCCTCTCCTACGACTCGCTCAGCGCCGACGAGCGCCTTCGACTCCTGAGCGAGGTGCTGCAGGAGAAAAAGAACCTGGAGTCGCGCCAGGGCCCCCTGGAAGGTCTTTTGGATTCGGCGGTGCCTAGCGGGCTCTTGCTACCGCGCTACGAGCCCAAGAACGGGCTAGTGGGCAGTATCGTGGGAGGCACGACGGGAAACCATCGCACCAACGGCGTCTATCACCGTCTGAAGGAGCTGGAGGCTCAGGTCAAAGCGGGCCGGCGCCGGCTCTTCGCTCAGGAAAAACAAAGCAAAGAGGACAGGCAGCACGGAGAGGAGCAGGCGAAGGAGGACCGGGGCGTTCCCAGCGACCAGTACAAATGTATTTACAAGGTAAGGAGATAAACACGCTCCATCTTTATTCCATGAAGCAAAAAGACACGTAAGTGGATCGCAGCCCCGCACCAAACCTTTCTGTTCATCCTCCCGTGTGGTCTGAAGTTCTTGAGTGCTGATAACGACTCTTCTTGTCATTTAAAGGTTTTCCATCAGCAGTAGCTGTTCAGCATGGAAGCATCTAAGATCTGCTTCCTTGTTGCCTGAATGTTACGATTTATCCGCTGATAAGTTTCACTTAATGCGTCTCAAAAATGTAAACGAATCTTAAAACGCTGGACTCGATTTTCGAGTCTTAAAAACAGCAGAAGTAGAGGAGCCAAGCATTGATTGGCCCTTCCACTTGACCTGAGGGTCGGATCGTTTTCGGCAGCGCGTCCCCGATCCCTCGTTCCAAATCCACGCTGACATTCAGGACATCAGAATGTATTAAAACTGTTTTTCCCCTAAGATAAAGTTCTTTAAATCTCTTCACCTTCTACTACATGAGAGAGGAGCAGCCGAACAGCTGCAAATCTCTGACGTGTTCATCCGAGGTTTGGTTTTCGTATGAATCATACCTCCACTGTTAACCATCTCACTTGTTACCATTTAAAGCAAAGAAAACTGGGATTTTCAGCTCATGTTATAAAATTATGGAACGAATGATCCGTGGCTTCGGATCGCTACTGGAATAATTCCAGTTGTCGGACGATGAAGTGGTGATGGTTGTGTGCTTCGGTAGTCAGAGAAGAAGCTACCCCTCACCCCTGCACAGATGTGTGCAGATCTTTAGAGAACGTACCTCTGCACAAAACGGTTCAGTTTGGTAACTGAATCCCTCCTCATGACCTCATTTTGAAGAACGGAGATCTAGTCCTGACCCGGTGTGGTCATTAGAACTCCGAGGTATAGATTTCAGCCTGGACGGGCCTGTCGGAATAACCGACAGCTCGACTCGCGTTTGTGCTTTTTCATCACGAGAGGCCCCCAGGAGGAGGTTAGGTTTCACTTTCTCCATCAGGAGAACAAAGTTCACGTCACGGGGCGTAATTACCTCTGATTCCTCTCGGAAAGGCCTCGTTCTGCTGGGAGAAAAGGGGAATTGCCAGGTTTATAAGGTGGCCTTTATGCAGTGACGGCCGTAGTGGTGAAATCAGGATCTGGAGCCTTAACTAACGTGTCTTTTACCCATAATGCTTTGCAAGAATAGCACTGTGATACAGAAACTCTTTATTTTTTCATGGTTGAGCCTCATAAATGTTCCAGTTTTTATCCCGACATGCCGCCACTTCCGACTGCTTAACTAGTTTTGTGTTGCAGGGGAAATCGGTGTCCTTGACCAACTTCTTCAGGATAGCCCGCAACACCATGACCATGTGCTTTAACAAGGAGCCGGGAGCTGCGGAGGTCGAGGTTCGTCCCGTCCCCTCAAACACGTCAAACCGGATCAGGCAAACGTTTAAACTTTTCCTCCTCCTGCAGCAAGAGTACTGGAGGATCGTGGAGCAGAGGGACACGCACGTGGCGGTTCATTGTGGAAAAGTGGACACCAGTACTCACGGGAGCGGTTTCCCCACTGGAAAATCAGAGCCATTTTCAAAGTAAGTGTCTCCTGACTAACACGGCGGACGTTAGATGTGCCAAAGTCAACGTTTTCTTTTTTCTCAGACATGGATGGAACCTCACTGTCCTCCCAAACAACTCTGGATCCATTCTGAGACATCTGGGTGCTGTGCCTGGTAGGAACCTTCATCCGAGTCTTCTCAGATGGTTAAACTTACAAGTTTGAACATTTTTGTTTAATTCCTCTCGTTCCTGCAGGGGTGACCATTCCCTGGCTAAACATTGGCATGGTCTTTTCTACCTCATGCTGGTCTCGAGACCAAAATCGCCTTCCATATATTGATTACTTACACACTGGTGCTGATTGCATTTGGTAAGTGTGCACAGAGCTTTGGTCGCACCGGCGCTGAGAGCCCTGCTGTGTTCTAACACCGTGCTCCTCTCACAGGTATTCTGTCCCTGCTGAGGAGAAGGCTAAGCTGGACAAGGTGGTCCATACGTTGCTCCAAGCCAACGGCACCCCAGGACTAGAAATGCTGGAGAGGAACATTATGGTCCGTGTTTTTCTCCTCGTTGTTGTGTAAACAGAAACGTGGCGCTCGGTAATTCTCATCCTCCTTCCTCCTTCCAGATCTCTCCAGAAGTGCTCTGCCGTGAAGGCATCAAGGTTTACCGCACGGTGCAGCGGAGCGGCCAGTTCGTGGTCTGCTTCCCCGGTGCCTTCGTCTCTAAAGTGTGTTGTGGCTACAGCGTGTCGGAGACGGTGCACTTCGCCACGCCGCACTGGATGAACCTGGGTTACCAGGCAGCAAAGGTCAGTTCAGGATCAGAAGGAGACGGGAGCTGGGAATCTTTAAAGCAGAAATCTGGAAACTTTTCTCAGAAGGCACCATCTAGGGGTGGGAAAAATGTACTGCACTTTAAGCCTCTCTCCCTACTTCCATGATAACGGCTGGAAGCGACGCCTTTTGTTTGTGAACGGGTTAGGGTTAGGGTCACCTTTAGCCGGCTAACAGAGCTAAAACACATCGTTTTACACGTATTGTTCTCACGTCATACTGTTTAAGATTCATATGTCCATAAGAAATGTTACCAACTGCTTCAGCCTCGGGACGTCAGCAAACCCGCGGGCACGCTCTGTGATCTGTACGTAAGCGGATGTCTAACGCTAGTGGTGCTCAGAGGAAAGTCTCTTTCCTACGGTTGGTCTAGATTTCTGGGCTAACAGAATTCCTGAAATGGGGAAAACTCCAGATTGCTGCTTTAAACAGAAATTTCACCCTTAATCATCTTTTAGGTGCAGATTTTAGATTTTTGTGATGAGTAAATTTTAAAACTAGAGTTCGGCCCTCTAGCAGAAAATCCTGAAGAATGCTCGACCTTTGACCTTCATCACCAGTTATAAATGCTCGATAGTAGTTTTTGTTTCCATTAAGGGCGTCAAAACCAGGTTTCAGGTTTAGGGCTCCGTTCCTTTTCTACATAAGGACAGGCCGGGTCGGATGGCTTTAAGATTATCTTGGTTTGTTGTTCTTTATTTTGAGTTTATTACTTCTGTTTTTTTCCCAGGACCTGAAATTTCGTTGTATAGCCAAACCCTTCTCCATGGAGAAGTTACTGTATCAGATCGCTACAGCAGAGTCCAAGAGGGACAACGGCCTTCTCCTCACCACCATCTCCACACTCCTCAAAGACCTCAGGCATGATACTACACACACACACACACAGCTTTATTAAACTCACAGCCGTATTTATTTGAGGATGCCCAGACTCCATTAACGCTCCTCCTCCTCCTCCTGCAGGAACATAGAGTTGCACCAACGTCAGGAACTTTATAAGGCAGGTTTGCTCTCCTCCGCCCGCTACGGCACACATGATGGCAACCTCGGGCCTGGCGAGGGGCGCAAGAAGCCCCGCGGGAAGTGGCTGGCGCTGGAGACCTTAGAGAGACGCTGCCAAATCTGTCAACATCTCTGCTACTTGTCCATGGTGAGACTGTCACTCTAAAAAGCTTTTTGTCCCGTTTAAAGGATTTATTACAGGTGTGTTTACGGTGATTTATTATTATTGTTGTGTGCAGGTGGTCCAGGAGACCGACAACGTTGTGTTCTGTCTAGAATGTGCCCTTCGTTACGTGGAGAAGCACAAGTCCTGCAGGGGCCTGAAGATGATGTACCGATATGATGAGGTAGTTCATTTAACGTCCACCAGAGGGCGACATTCACCCATATAAGAGCACTTGCATATGCATGTAGTGTTTATTTTTTACATTTAGGGCTCAGATTTATTTATCTTTTCTTTCTCAACTATTTAAGTTTATTTTATTAATTTTTCTTAATGTTTTTTGTGTTTTAATCTGAAAAACAACCAGAAAATCCACTTTCACTGATCTGTTTTCATGATTTTTTTTCCGGTTTCATTCCCATTTAGGAGCAAATCACCAGTTTGGTGAACCAGGTGTGTGGTCGGGCCTTGTTGAAGAAAGGAGCCGCTGGTGGAGGTGGCGGCGGAGCAGTCATTGTTGGAGGAGCTGTGACGGGAGGAGTCGACTCCTGCCTCACCCTAAACTCCGCCAAAGCCTCACCGGCCAAGCGGGGCCCCCGAAAACGCGCCACGGTGGAGGTGTCCCTGGCACGCCTGTCCTCCATCCACATGCCCAAGGCCGCGGCGGTGTCCTGAGGAACCGCCTCCTGCTCCTGTTGTTTTAATCTTTATTCCACATCATCACCATTGAAACACATACACCTCCTCCTCCTCACCTGGGTTTAGTCTCAAACACTCGCCTCTCCTTTAGCGACAGCTTGTTTTAGAGAAAAAGGAAAACAAGATGTCTTTTTTGCACTAGTGTGAAAGAAGAATTTGTTTCATCCTGATTTGTTTATTTTTAGCCTCGTTGAATCAGCATCATGAGCATTAACGTTCGATGAAGACTCGCCGGCCCAGATTCTACCTTTCACCCCCCCATCCATCCATCCAGAACTGGTTACCTTTTTCTTGCATCACTCCTTTCTCACTCAACTGTGAACTTGGGACGAATGATTTTTTGAAAGTGTTCTCCCCGGTTTTACCCAAAGTTCCTCTGTCCTGGATTTAAGGAGGAGGAGTTCTTTTATGAGTTAGTTTTGTTTTAAAAGGGGAGGTCGGTGATGCAAGGCTAGAAACTTGAAAGACGATGTTGGTTGGCTACGTTTTTGTTCTATTTTGGATTTTAGCTTTTTGTTTTGTGTGTATTTGATTTTCTGAGTGTCGGTGGACGTGAGGAGCAGAGCTGCAGCTGCTGGACCTGCGCTACGGTCGCCTCACCTCCTTCGTGCTGAGAGGGGATCTCTTCTTCGCTAGCAAGTGAAAATCGGTGCCTGATACTTAGCAGAGGTCCGTTTTATTGGTGCTGTTGGTTACGATTACTGTATAACACAAAAAGTTAAACCCTGGGGGGCGTGGCCCCCTCGTCCTACAGGACAGAGAAGCTCTCAGGCTTTTCTGGTTCTAGATGTGCAATCGTGTTAACATTCCATTCTTCCAGTCCTCCTGTTTCATCTGTACCAGTAAACATTAAATATTTTTGGGGTTTTTGTTTTCTTACTTTTTGTTGATCTGACGTGTTATCGAGTAGAGCCACTAGTTATGAGTGTAAAATGTGAAATATCAAATTTTCTTCTTTTTTTTGCATTTTCTCCCTTTACCAGATATCACGAGTCATTTTTAGAAAGATGGAAATAAAAGTCCAACACAACATTGAGTTTTTGTACATATATCCTGTAAATTTCTTTAAATACTTGAGCCTTTTTCCAGGGTTTTGAGTGAGTAAGAAAGCAGAAGGAAGAAGTTTTCCAGAGACGAGCGCTCGATGAAGAAAAAGCCTTACATTTCCCTTTCTTCATCTCCTCTGTGTAAGTTTGACACTTGCAGGGTTGCTCTGGTAAATGTGTATAAAAATTTTAAGTGCTGCTTATATCACTAAGAAAGAAGATATGGAGTAGCCCCCCCACCCGAACCACACCTTCACCTCTCTGCCCCGCCCCCTTTCCCACCTAGTTTTGTTTGTTTAGCTTTACTTTTTTAAAGAAAAGGGAAAAAAATGGGTTTTTACATTTTCATTACTGAAAATTCAACAGAACGTAGTAGCTACTCATGTTGCACTGAGCTTGCCAGTTGTGACTGTCAAGGAAAAATCCTATAATCCAGTTTGTTGGTTGTTGTCCCGCGCAGAAGACTGAACTGTTTTAGGACTATTTAATGAAATACCAAGGTGTTTTCAACATTAAAAAAGTGGTTGTCAAGTTTTTATGGCCTTACAATATATTTTATTCTTATGGGATTTTTGTTTTTCTCCTTTTATTGTTGTTTATTGCTTAGTTCTCCTGTTTGTTTTCCTCCCATTTTCTACAGTATAAAACTACTTGCTCACAATGGGAAATCTCTGGTGAATTTAATTTATTAAAGCCGTACTCCGGCCTTTCCTTTCATTCGGAAAGAGTTTCATGTTCGTTATATTTGCAGTTTTTTACTTTTGCAGTTTGTACCTAAGGTTTAATAAAAACTTGCAGACAATTCACTGTCACTTCTTTCCAACCGGCTTTGTGGTTTGGTTTTTGTGTCGACTTTTGATTCACTTCACATGCAGATGTGCACTTTTGGCTAATCGGTATTCCATGTTTTCAAAATAAAAGCCAAATTAACCCTCCCACTGTCCTTACGAGTGACTCCCCACCCCCTCAGGATGGGATGGTTTGAGTGAGGGAGGCGGACCCCATTGGGGTTAAATGCCAAAGCTTGGTTGAAATGTTAGGATTTAAAGGCGACATTATTACTTATATAAAAATTAAGTTTCATGATTGATGCAAAACATGTTTAAGTTCTTTGCATGAAACCCCTCGGCAGCAGTTCTATTCGACAGTTTCAATACCTGCCATAATGAGTTGTTTCAGGGCTCTGTCACTGAGAAAATAAGCTGATCTGACCACGCCCACCCACTCCCTGATTGGCTCATATGAGATGAGGAACTCTGGTATCCGGGAGGGACTTTTCACCAAACGTGTAAGCATCGTGAAACGGTTCGCAACAATTCACCGGCCGCCAAGCGTTACGTTTTGGAAGCGTCCATAAGCATAGGGACACATTGCTCATGCGTCGAGTCTGTTTTTTACGCTTCCAGAACGTGTCAACCTCAGCAGTTCAGATTGGGCCAGACAGGAAGTCAAACACGAAAGCAACGCAAAACATCCAGAAACTTTCAAAATAAAAGTCGTGACGACTTCCAGCTGCTTAATTATTTAAAAAATAAGTAATTTCCTGTGAAACCTTCATAGTCGAGGTGACAAAAGAAACCAGAAAATCAACCACAGACCTTTTTGGATACATGCTGTTGTCTGTCTCCTTGATTGAACATCTGAAATCACGCGTGATCTTGCAATCCTCACGTGAGTTTGTGACCTCGCGGGACCAGCTGGTTGGAATACTTTTGTTGCCATTCTGCAAAGGAAGTGAGCTCACGGGTAAAATTCATCTATTACAGCTTATGCATCCAGTAGAAATGCTGGGTTAGACTCATAATTAAACCACTTACAGAAAATGGATGCATGTTCTTTTTTTTCCCAAGTGTGAAGTCTTTCTAGAGGCAGTGGAGACCTACATGGCAGCACAAAAGGTTAGTTTTGCATAATATGTCCCCTTTAAAAACGTCAAAACGTAATGTTTCCCTAAGTATCCGATGCAAACAGAAGCTCAGACCTTTAATTCTGAAACGTTTATTACCAACAAGTCGGGGGTAACTAATGCTGTCACACTGCACAGACTTCAACAATTCCTGACCAAAAATAAAACGATCTGAACAAGTTAAACCTCCAGTGCATAGCACACAGTCCACAACAGGGATTTGGTTTTGATTTAAACGGAGGGGAAAAAAAAAAAATCACCCAAATATTCCGTATCAGGCTAAAGGAAGCATGGCGAAGGAAAACTTATTTGTGAATGTTTGTCACTTTAAAATAAAATCAGAGATTGTCGAGGTCACATTTGAATAATTCTAGAGTCTAGCGCCCCCTGCTGATGACCTAAAGGTCTGAAATATTTATGTAGAAATTTCAAAAGTGTTGATTTTATTTTAGTTTTATAGGAAAAAAACTTTGGAGGAAGTCTTCAGTAAATATTTTCTTTCATTTGTACTAACCTGCAGCTTAAAGCGTCAACAGCCTGATAAAATCTACCGTATTAAACATTTATTACACTGTAAAAAATGAAATGTTGAATTAACTAAACATAGTTGCGTACATTTACTTTTAACAACATATACTAATGTATTTTAACATTTGAGCAACTTGGTTTAGTGGAACCAGTCAACATAACTTGGTTTAGTTAATTCAACATTTATTTTTTACAGTGTAGTTATCCTGTAAAATTTCCATCGATAAAAATTCAGCAGAATAAATTCTTAGGTGAGTTGAACAGAGTTTTATGGCTGACCCGACTGCGTCTTCACTTCCTGTCACCAGCAGCAGGCCTCTCAACGCGCTCGGATACAGAAACGGAACATTTTAAAAATAAAATTATGTGCATGTTGACATAAGTTCTGCCTTTTAGCTGAAAGGGGCGAAAACCTGCTTATTTATATATTTAACTTAGGTGTGAAAACATAAATCAGCGGTTCTTTTAAGGCAAGTTTATGTGGCAGTTAGTGCAACCTCTCTAGTTCCTCACGAGTTTCTTATATACGAAAGATTTATAGGAACAAAAGACGATTATTATTATTTACAGTAACGTGCTCGTTTGGAGTCATCGCTCATTTCTTTTTGCAGGATGGATTTTCTTGTGCTCTTTTCAAAGTTTCGTTAGACTTTGGGTCCTTTAAAACCTAATTTGGAAGAAATCAAAGATGACTCGAGACTTTTGCACACTACTGGATGTTTCTACGTTGGGTTTGGCAGCGGTGTGCGTTTAAATCAAGTCCAGCTGTCCTCAAACCTGCTGCCTGCTGCCCTCACAGTCTTTACTCGTCTGGTCTTGATCTTCTCTGTCCACCAGAACAGGATCAGGATGAACCTCCTCTTCGTCCAGGGTCACAACCACGGGAGCTTTTCTCCTCCTCCCTCCGCCTCCCCCTGATCCTTCACCACCTCCTCCTCCTCCATGCTCAGCCTCCTCCTCGTCCTCGTCGTCCTCCCCGGCCTCCGTGTCCTGGCTGGCCGAGTCGGTGCAGGTGGACGACAGGGACGACAGCTTGTGTCGGAGCTCGGCCTGGGTGGGAACCTGGAGGCTGATCTCGGTCGTAAAGGACTCAACATCTGGACCTGAGGGGGCGGGGTTTAGAGGATTTATAAATAAACAATGAAGTGGATTCAACTGAACCAATAAGGAACCAGAACATTTGTTACTGCACCTGCAACAGGTGACGCAGCGCTGTTGTCCTCTCCTCCAGAGTGCAGGAAGACGTCCAGAGCCTCGTGGTCAGACATGTCCATCAGATCCATCTGCTCCAGCATGTCCACGTTCACCTCCATGGAGGACATGCTGCCTATTGGTTCTGGACACGACACATTTTAGTTAAAGCGTTTAAGAGCAGAGCAGCAAGGAGCAGATGATCTCCAGAGACCAAGACAAAAGCAGATGAACGATATTTGAAGTGCGTGTGTGTGTGTGTGTGTGTGAGAGAGAGAGAGAGAGAGAGACAAACACAATGCATGAACAGATTTAAGAAGCGACTCTGATCATTAAACATAAACACTGCTCAGAAAAATTAAAGGAACACTTTTTTTATTGGGCATGAAATCAATGAAACCTGTCTGATAATTTTCTGGTTGATTAGCAGCTGAGGGCATTGTTAATCACTTTCAGCTGTATTGGTGTTCATGGACTTAACGACAGGTGCACTAAAGTGGCAACAATTACAAAACCCTCAAAACAGGACTGGTTTAACATGTGGAGGTCATTTCAAGTTTCTCCCTCTTGATCTTTTTTGGCTGGTTTTCCACTCGTGCTAGTTTTGGCTTGAGTAATTATCTCTACTGGCAGCATGAGGCGATTCCTTAACCCTACAGAAGTTGCACAGGTTGTCCAACTTCTCCAGGATGGCACATCCACACGTGCTGCAGCAAGAAGGTTTAATGTGTCTCCCAGCACAATCTCCAGAACATGGAGGAGATTTCAGGAGACTGGCGGTTATTCTCGGAGAGCTGGACAGGGCCGTAGAAGGTCCACAACCCATCAGCAGGACCGATACCTGCTCCTTTGTGCAAGGCGGAACAGGCTGAGCACTGCTCGTGCCCTACAGAATGACCTCCAGAGGGCCACTGGTGTGAATGTCTCTACCCAAACAATCAGGAACAGACTTCATGAAGATGGCCTGAGGGCCCGACGTCCTGTAGTGGGCCCTGTGCTCACTGCCCAGCACCGTAGAGCTCCACTGGCATTTGCTCAAGAACACCAGAATTGGCAAGTCCGCCACTGGCGCCCTGTACTTTTTACAGACGAGAGCAGGTTCACCCTGAGCACCTGTGATAGACGTGAAAGAGTCTGGAGAAGACAAGGAGAACGTTATGCTGCCTGCAACGTCGTTCAACATGACAGGTTTGGTGGTGGGTCAGTGATGGTCTGGGGAGGCATATCCATGGAGGGACGCACAGACCTCTACTGCCTAGGAAATGGTGCTCTGACTGCCATAAGGTATCCAGATGAAATCCTTGAACCCTTTGTCAGACCCTACGCTGATGCAGTAGGTCCTGGTTTTCTCCTAATGCACGACAATGCCCGGCCTCATGTGGCAAGAGTATGCAGGCAGTACCTGGAGGATGAAGGAATTGAAACAATTGAATGGCCTTCACGATCCCCTGACTTAAACCCAATAGAACATCTGTGGGACATTATGTTTGGGTCCATTAGGCGGCGCCAGGTTGCTCCTCAGACTGTACAAGAGCTCAGGGATGCCCTCACACAGATCTGGGAGGAAATGCCACAAGACACCATCCGTTGTCTCATTAGGAGCATGCCCCGACGTTGTCAAGCATGCACACAAGCTCGTGGGGGCCACACAAGATACTGAAAAGCATTTTGAGTTGCAGAAATCTCTCTTGGGTGTTTTTCTCCCAGCTTGCTTCCATACAAATGGCTTCTTCCCTTTAGTAGCAAACAGGTGCTGCTTAAACTGACCAGAGGCCCTTAGTTTTCTGTGTATTTGTAGAAGCCTGCAGGCTGTTCCTGGCAGACGAGGCACAGGGCTAATGAGGTTACTCCGTTTCCCCTTTCAGCCTTCCTGTTCCTCTCTCTCTCTCTCTGTGTGTGTGTGTGTGTGTGTGTGTGTGTGTGCGTGCGTGCGTGTGTGCGTGCGTGCGTGTGTGTGTAGCATGGTATGCTCTGTAATGTAGTGCCTTCCATATGCTTTAGAAGTGTGTGTAGCTGTTTGCACGCATGTTGCCACAGCACACGTAAAGAATGTTTTGACTCCAGTAGGATTACCTCGATCTTCTAATCTGCAACAAGATCATAGGTCTTTGAATAACACGCGCTTCGTTTGTTTAAACACAACATTTGAATTTGTCGAGCGATTCCCTACCTGGTGGGAGTTTTCTAGAGGATTTTAGCTTCTGTTTTGATTCATTTAATCAACAAATCACCTCCAGCTCAGTACGTTTTCCAGCCCTTCTAAAAGCTCCTTTATGGATTTGAACGTTTTTTTCCGGATCATTTTTTGTTGCCAGAAATGCTCTTGAGCTGACACACTAGCTGTTAGCTCATCAGTCCTGCAGGATGCAAACAATTTCTCCAAAATTAGTTTATTGAGAGAATTTTCTAGACAGTTTTTTAATTATAACTTCAAAGTGATCGAATTTAGCCTGTAATTATAACTCTTTACCTCTGAGAGGAGACGAGTCACATTTAGGAGCGTGAGGCCTTAAGCAGTTATCTGGATGTGTTTGTTCCTTGTTTATGTGTGGGTTATAGATCACTCCCATGGCAACACTGATAGCTCTTTTATGATTTTTCTGTATACCATTACTCTGTTTTTATCTTCAGACATGAATCATTGATTTTTGACAGTAATCTTTGTAAATAAACGCCCTGTCAGGAATGTTTATGAAACCGATGGTTTTCTATCATTTCCAGAGACAAATGGCACCTTGTGTCAAATATAACCAGAACACATTTCATCACTTTTACATGTGATGAGATATACTTTATGCTTTAAGTTTGTTTCTGCAAACTGAGAAGGTTTTACTTGTGTGGAAGGGAGGGATCGTGATGATTGACAGTATGTTGGTGTGTAGCTTGCATACGATCGTGTACCACAGCCAGAATGGTTCTGTTTAGGTGTGTGTGCATTATGCAGCGAGTTAAACCTTTGGTTACTGACATGCCTCCTGAGTGAAAACGATATTGATACAGAGTTGGATGGACAGTGTGCAGAGCGAGGCAGTTTATTTTTGAAAGGGAGCTGTTTATGCAACCTGTCAGATCAGACTACACACATGCATACGAGAGCTGTTTTATGGCATATTTTAACTAGGGATGCACCGATTGATCGGTAACTGCTCGTAATCGGCCGATATTGGTGAAAAAACACGTGATCGGCAACTCCTTTCAGAGCCTTTCAGAGCCGATCATACCAGCCGATCACCTGTCACTCATATTTTGCGGCCGACAGAGAACCTGTGTGTAGCTGCAGCATCACGCCTCCCTCGCCCGCATGCGCACAGCGGCAAATATCTAAAACTAACTTTTACTCGTGATGTAAACGAGCGGGGGAAGCTCTTCAAAATGCGTTAACACAGCGAATTTAATAAGACTTTGAAAGAGCAAACTCTGGGTGAGTGAGGTGAGTTTTCACGTCTCCCTGTAGAAATGAAAAGACACTCGAAGTAGGAGCGGCAGCAGTCACACACAGCTGCACTAACCACTCGTCTGTGTGAGCGTGACCGTCTGAAAAATAGTTAACTAAAGCCTAATTAATACTTCTCCGTCAGCTTGACTGTGGAGTCACGCACACACATTGACGGGGGTGTAACCTGAAAAGTAATTAGTCATCATGTGGACGAGCAACCTTTCTCTGTGGTGGACGACGCCGGGTTCTGCTCGCTAGCATCCGCCACGAGAAATAAATAAATAAATAAAGCTATTAACGTAACGACTCTGACTCTCTCAGGTCACTCGTTTAGGGGTCTTTTATTCAGGCTACTGACGGCCGTAACCCACGGCTTACAACTTCTCCATTTATCCACAGAATAGTTCACAACTGGGCGGCTTTTCTTAGCATAACATAACAGCCGCTGACCTGGAACCGGAAACGGCAACATTTTCTAGCAGCTGAACTGCCCTTCAAAATAAAACTAACACATAACATTACTCTTATATCATTACGGCAACTGTTATGATGGTGGTGATGATGATGATGATGATAATAATAATAATAATAATTTAATAATAAAAAATCTCACAACACACAAATTCGATGTTTTTTTGCTTTCATGCACTATTTAAGCTACACTTAAGCTGAGTCTAAGTTGTCTCTAAGAGAGTCTGTAGAGTGTTAAATATTGCACATGGCCTCAGCATGCAATAAAACAGTGGTCAATGATACTTTCTCATCTCCTACTTTTTATACTAATAATACAATGGCAATGTTGCGTACATGAGAAAACAATATTGAAGAATTTATGAATTTGACGCTGTAATATCGGTAATATCGGGATCGGCAGATACTGCTTTTGGTAATCGGTGATCGGTGATCGGCCCTCAAAATCCTGATCGGTGCATCTCTACATAAAAGGTTAAACTAATCTATGAGATAGACTCGTTCCATGCAAAACCAGATATTTGTTATAATTGTGATGATTATGGTTTACAGCTGATGAAACCCCCACATTCAAAATCTCAGACTATTAGAATATTGTGAAAAGGTTCAATATTCTAGACTCAAAGTGTCACACTGTAATCAGCTAATGAATCCAGAACACCTGTAAAGGGTTCCTGANTATACACTGCTCACAAAAATTAAAGGAACACTTTTTTTATTGGGCCTGGCATGAAATCAATTAAACCTGTCTGATAATTTTCTGGTTGATTAAGCAGCTGAGGGCATTGTTAATCACTTTCAGCTGTATTGGTGTTCATGGACTTAACGACAGGTGCACTAAAGTGGCAACAATTACAAAACCCTCAAAACAGGACTGGTTTAACATGTGGAGGTCATTTCAAGTTTCTCCCTCTTGATCTTTTTTGGCTGGTTTTCCACTCGTGCTAGTTTTGGCTTGAGTAATTATCTCTACTGGCAGCATGAGGCGATTCCTTAACCCTACAGAAGTTGCACAGGTTGTCCAACTTCTCCAGGATGGCACATCCACACGTGCTGCAGCAAGAAGGTTTAATGTGTCTCCCAGCACAATCTCCAGAACATGGAGGAGATTTCAGGAGACTGGCGGTTATTCTCGGAGAGCTGGACAGGGCCGTAGAAGGTCCGCAACCCATCAGCAGGACCAATACCTGCTCCTTTGTGCAAGGCAGAACAGGCTGAGCACTGCTCGTGCCCTACAGAACGACCTCCAGAGGGCCACTGGTGTGAATGTCTCTACCCAAACAATCAGGAACAGACTTCATGAAGATGGCCTGAGGGCCCGACGTCCTGTAGTGGGCCCTGTGCTCACTGCCCAGCACCGTAGAGCTCCACTGGCGTTTGCTCAAGAACACCAGAATTGGCAAGTCCGCCACTGGCACCCTGTACTTTTTACAGACGAGAGCAGGTTCACCCTGAGCACCTGTGATAGACGTGAAAGAGTCTGGAGAAGACAAGGAGAACGTTATGCTGCCTGCAACGTCGTTCAACATGACAGGTTTGGTGGTGGGTCAGTGATGGTCTGGGGAGGCATATCCATGGAGGGACGCACAGACCTCTACTGCCTAGGAAATGGTGCTCTGACTGCCATAAGGTATCCAGATGAAATCCTTGAACCCTTTGTCAGACCCTACGCTGATGCAGTAGGTCCTGGTTTTCTCCTAATGCACGACAATGCCCGGCCTCATGTGGCAAGAGTATGCAGGCAGTACCTGGAGGATGAAGGAATTGAAACAATTGAATGGCCTTCACGATCCCCTGACTTAAACCCAATAGAACATCTGTGGGACATTATGTTTCGGTCCATTAGGCGGCGCCAGGTTGCTCCTCAGACTGTACAAGAGCTCAGGGATGCCCTCACACAGATCTGGGAGGAAATGCCACAAGACACCATCCGTTGTCTCATTAGGAGCATGCCCCGACGTTGTCAAGCATGCACACAAGCTCGTGGGGGCCACACAAGATACTGAAAAGCATTTTGAGTTGCAGAAATTAAGTTTTTGAAATAATGGACTAGCCTGCCACATCTTCATTTCACTCTGATTTTAGGGTGTCTACACAATTGAGCCCTCTGTAGGCTGAAAACTTTTATTTCCATTAAAAGACTTGGCATCCTTTTGTTCCTAAGACACTGCCCTGTCGTTATTTGTATAGATATCCAACTTTGTATTGAGATCTGATGCATCTAATGTGTTTCTTTAAAGTGTTCCTTTAATTTTTGTGAGCAGTGTATATTCTATTCCATTTCCTGCCAGTGTTTAAAAAATAAAAGTCCAAACAGGAAGTGTTAGAAAACTCTGACGTCATACGTCACTGTGCGAAAGTTTTGTGTCGTCTGCTCTAGCTTCATGTTTTCTTTTGTGTTTTTTTTACATTTTCTTCAGAATTCTTAGAGATTAAAGTAAAAAAAAAAAAAAAGACATTTATCACTAATACAACATGTGTTCCCATAAGGAAGACTTTAAAAAATGTTTTACGTCATTGCGACATTATTTTATATTTCCACTAACAGCAAAACACTGGAGGAATTTAGAGATGAAGACCAAACAAAAGTTTGGGTCTAAACAGATTTAAAAAGAAACAAGAATGTGACTCATCTGAAGCAAAGTTAGAAAAAAAACTGTTCAGACAAAATTATGACCATCACACCTCAACGCCATCATGCCCAAAGTTATAAAAATGACATGAAAATGCAAACAATTAAAAATATTTAACTCAAAACATGAATTAGGACGAATTAAAGCAGCAATCGGGAGTTTTCCCCCTTTCGGGAATTTTGTATGAATTTTTAGAAATCTGTAAAAGTGATAGATTTGTCTGCACTGTGGTATAATGTGGGTAAGACATCTTTGTTTTCTCCAAGCCCACGACCTGTCCCGTAGATAGCGTTAGCCAATAGCGTTAGCCATCTGCTTACGTACAGATGTCAATCATAGAGGGTGCTTGTGCGTTTACTTAAATCGATACAGGGTTGGTGACATAACGTGAGAATAACATGCTCTATTGGTCAGCTAGAGGTGCGCATTCACGAACAAGAGGCGTCGCTTCCATTCATAAACATGGAAGCAGGGAGAGGGGCTTAAGGTGCAGTACATGTTTCTGCCCCTAGATGGTGCCCTCTGAGAAAAAACTCCAGATTTCTGCTTTGAAGACACAAACTGGGATTCCTGGATTCACCACCTTGCAGGATTGCGGTTTGTTATGATGTGCTGCATGCAACAAAGACGGGGGGGTTGGGTTTACAGGGGGAGGGGGGGTGGAGCACATGAGGAAGAAGCAACGGGATTGGTCGTTAACAGCAATGATAGAAGACGCCATTTGCTACCATACCTCAAGGAAATGAGGAGAGTAGAAGAGGGCAGCGCAGGGAAGGAGAGCGGATTAAAGAGTGGAGAAAGAGAGAGAGAGGGGGAATGTTATCCATGATGGAGGCTGCTCCCGGCTCTTTACTCTGACATCATATAAGACAGACTGCAAAATTGGGATTGTGCAAAATTATGCAAGAAAAACATGCAGATTTTTCCTGCTTTACTGTAATTTCTCAGTGAAGAAACCCTCGCTCTCGCTCTAATGACTCCTAATCTTCAGCTGTCAGTGATGCAATTACCAGTTAGCCTCCTAAAGACGCAGAACAGACGTTCCAGTTCTCAGTCCCACGTCCTTTCAGGATACAAAACCGGAATTTCAGCAGCACTTTGGTTGTGAAAATCTTAGGAATCCTGGAAGCTCTGCTGTGAAAACATCATTTCTGTGTGTCGTGTTCCTCTGTTAGCCTCACTGTGACCTTGTCTAAAAGGTTTCCCTGCTGGGAGGTGTGTGTGTGTGTGTGTGTGTGTGTGTGTGTGTGTGTGTGTGTGTGTGTGTGTGTGTGTGTGTAACCCTAGAGACAAGCTTTTGATGGCTCCCTCTCTATTCTTTGTGATCCTCTCTGAAGTACAGCGACGCCCTGCTGTGAGCTTTTTACAGCTTTCTATAATCTCAAAAGTCTTATTATAACAAACATCTCATTAATAAAAATCAAAGTTTTGGTTGGAGGTAAAGACATCATCCCTGCAGTAGGTCCTCCTCCCTCATCCTCACTGCTCCACATCGTCTCCCATAAACCAGCTCCAGGGGATTAAGAGGAGGTTAGAGGAGGAAAAAATGTTTATATTTTTATACAGTTCCACTTTTCAACACGTGCTTTGGATGTGTTAGCAGATTTTGGGCTAAACCCCAGCAGGGCTGGAGGAGAACGTTCATGTAGTAAGATGCCGACTTGTAAGCAAAGCTTAAAATCCACTACGGCTCAATCTGGTGATGTGAAACTGAAGTGTGAAGGTTTTAGCTGACATATTGAGACGTTTAAGTTAATTCAGCTGGCTTTGCGTTTACGCTTGAATAACACACACACACACACACACACACACACACACACACACACACACACACACACACACACCATTGAAGCTAAACCTGGACAACCTCCTTTTCATTGGGAAATCACCAAGAAGCTTTTAGATTTGTTTGCTGCCTTTGATACGACGGGTAAAACTATTTTGGTTTTATGTTAGATTACAAAGTTTGGTGGGATTTACGTCTTACGTTTCAAAGAGAAGGTTTTTTGTTGAGACCAATAATGGGGCCTCCACATAGGCACCTCTGACATGTGGGGCGCCTCATGGTTTTGTTCTTGGTCCCTTTTTATTTTCTTTATAAACTCCCAATGGGTCAGTTCTAACCTAGATACAGTTGTACTACTATAAAAACTCATTTTTATCTGTCCAAATAAAACCTTAAGAATGTGCAAATATTACAGTTTTGGGCCCCAAAATGAGCTCTGCAGGCTGAACTACGATCTGTCACTCTGAGTTGCACATGCAAGCTGAAAGTGACATTTTTCTTCAACCCCTATCGCCTGCATTAGCCGCCAAAAGGAAAGAACGGGAAAACGAGTCATCACAGGGAAAATCAGTATTCATGGCCCTGCCCACCTTGGCTTGTCACCATAGAGGGCCGTTTTGATTTAGCATCCAGGAGAGAGCTGAGCGCGTCTCAGCTAGCAGAAGCTAACCATTAACAACACAACAACATTTACAACACTTCAGTTTGCAGAGTAAGAAAATGTCGAAATAGTTTAACAAACAAAAACCT
Organism: Aphyosemion australe; assembly: GCA_006937985.1. Classification (NCBI taxonomy): domain Eukaryota; kingdom Metazoa; phylum Chordata; class Actinopteri; order Cyprinodontiformes; family Nothobranchiidae; genus Aphyosemion; species Aphyosemion australe. The sequence goes on along the minus strand of SSNS01000031.1, from coordinate 952,533 downwards.
TCAAGTACTTTTTTCCATCTTAAGATTAAACTAGAGAAATATAGGTATGGTTAAATTAGTGGTATCGAAAAAATCAAAAGGTAGCACAAGTTATTTGTAGCGATAACATATCCATGTTGCATTTTGAACGAAGGCAGTGGAAGAGTTGTGTTGCTGTTAGCCAATCAGAGGTGAGAGCATTTGCATATCATGAATATTAATGAGCAAGAGTCGTAATCCAGCCGTTTTCCGACCTCGAACTTCTCAGACTCACTGAAACGAGAGCGCCTGAGCTTTTTTCCCCACTCATGAGGTATTCATCTACACTAGAGGCCACAGCAGATTTACTAAAATAACGAGTGAATGAGAGCTTTCAATGTGATAATATAATCTCGCTCAGATTTTGTGGAAATTTATTGCATTCATTCATTTGGCTGAGACTAGAAATTGAAGGGCATCAGTTTTTCTGCAGCTAAATCAGAGTAAAATAGATGATCTTCTACCAATGGCTCTAGTTTGATAAGCATGTTAACATCTTAAACCTGAGAAAGAGTCAAAATAAACATTTAACTATAGAATTTAAACAATTAGAGACCGATGCTTTATTTCAGTTACAAACCAGTCTAGTGAAAGTTAGCTGATAAAGATTTAGTCGTCCTCCTCACCTCTTCTCTCGGCGATCTGCAGGTACCCGGTGGTCAGATATTGCTCCATGTCTTGTTGGAAGGCCTCCTCGAAGAACTTCTGCCTGTCTTTCAGCTTCACCTGCGGGGGTGGGACCCCTGCTTGCTCGGCCCCAGGGGCTTTCTGCGAGTGCTCCGCATCCAACTCCACTAAAAACACAACAGGAGAACGTTTTCAAACAGAGAATGAATCAATTTTTCCAGCCAGAACTGACTATGTGAGAGAAATATGAATAATCTCATGCAGCGCGGCTTTCTGAGAGCAAAGCAGACTTTTGAGTTGGGAAAACTTGCACAAAGTTTTCCCTTTGACTGAAAGTCACCTGCATGCTGTCCTAATTTACAAAAGCATAGCTAAAAACCAGCAAATATACAGGAAACACGCTTAAAGCTCGTCTGAATGGAGGAAGCTCTGCTCATCCCTGACGGGCTGAAGTCGATCTTTGCTGGAGCAGAACGATGTGGAGCTTTGAAGCATTCACCAATTTACTTTGTAACTCAATACTCCGTCTCCTGTGGGCTGCACAGGAGGGAACTCGCTCAGTGATGTCTCAGGCTGGTGCCACAAACACACCGAGCATCCATCTCCTGCTGGCCGTCTCCTCAGAGGTGCTGCAGCATCAAAACCCAAAATCCGTCTCTGTTGTCAAGGAGAACCATCGACTGCTGAGTCGGTTTAATTGATCCTGACATACATTAGCCTTTAGATGAAGACGGGCCAGTTCATCCCTGGAGAGGATTCCTCTTTCCTCTCATCCCTGAATCCTGCTAAACTTTTTTTTCTCATCTTTGCAAACAAAAACATCTTCTGACTTGTGGATAGAAGCACACGGTTAGGGTGAGGGTCAAGAACACACGAGGTTGCACTGGTCTTCAGGGCATGGACGTAAGTCACTAATGTATTCTGACGTGGTGGAAGCGCGAGCGTGAGTGGGCGCTGCTGCAGCCTGCAGACTTGGAGGGGCTGTCTCTTCATTTTTGTCATCTTCCTTTGATAGAGGAGCATTATATAAGGCCGCCCACTGAGAGGCAGGTCAATGTAGCCGTGTGGAAGAAATAAATAAATGTTGGATGCAACTGAGATCTGACTCTAGTTTAATGTGCAGAGGTCTTGTTCACAATTTTTATTTGTTCTTTTTGAAAAACAATTGGTCACTCATGAGTTTCAAATGTAGGCTGGACGTGAAAATGTTCTTCTACCCGCTAGGCTCAGAAACGCTAGGCTCAGAAACGCTAGGCTCAGAAACGCTAGGCTCAGAAAAGCTAGGCTCAGAAAAGCTAGGCTCAGAAAGCTAGGCTCAGAAACGCTAGGCTCAGAAAAGCTAGGCTCAGAAAAGCTAGGCTCAGAAAAGCTAGGCTCAGAAACGCTAGGCTCAGAAACGCTAGGCTCAGACAAGCTAGGCTCAGAAACGCTAGGCTCAGAAAAGCTAGGCTCAGAAACGCTAGGCTCAGAAAGGCTAGGCTCAGAAAGGCTAGGCTCAGAAACGCTAGGCTCAGAAACGCTAGGCTCAGAAAAGCTAGGCTCAGAAAAGCTAGGCTCAGAAACGCTAGGCTCAGAAACGTTAGGCTCAGAAACGCTAGGCTCAGAAACGCTAGGCTCAGAAACGCTAGGCTCAGAAACACTAGGCCCTTCTACGTCACAGGAAAACCAGTATTCATGGCCTCACCCACCTCTGTTTGCGACCACGGAAAGCTGCTGTTGATTTAGCGGCTAGGAGAGAGCGTGTTTTGGCTAGTTGAAGCTAATGTTAGCATTAGCAACTCCACAACAGAACATGTCCTGACTTGTTATTCATGGACATAAAACATCAACGTTGCATTTTTTGCTCAAGACAGAAGAGCGAATCAAGCGGAAGAGTCGCGTTAGCCGTTTACCTCCCCTACTCTTCCGATGCCAGAGTTGTTTTTCATCAGGAAACGACTCACTGAGCCTTTCGACTGCATGCTTAAGTGTAGCGCAACGTCCGTGAAGCATAAGACGCAGCAATTAGTGGCCATTATAGTGGATGGGATCATTTCCACCGGCCTCAGCTGCTTCTTCACTCCAGACTTCACCACAAGTACCATCAAAGGGTGACTGGAGGACTTTGGAAGGATGAACTAACGTGGAACTCTTTAGACAGAAGGATCCCATCCATATGGTCAAGTGGAACAGGTCCTGCAGGTCCACCAAAACCTGCTTGAGACGACCCTGGAAGTGGTCTTCTGAGACTGGTGACCCTCAAACATCAGCGAGCTAGAGCCTTTTACGTGTGAACAAAGGTCCGAAACTCCGGTTGAGATGTGCAAGAAGCTCATCAGTGGAACTGTTGAAGGTTTCTGAATGCATCTGTCTAGAGAGGTCACACTCTGGGGGAAGGATGGACGCTCTTTACCACGTGCTCTCACGATTCCCCACTGAGGCATGGAGAACACAGCCAAGAGTCCTGATAAAACGTAGGCTGTGGCAGCAGATGGACACACACACACGCGCACACACACACACACACACACACACACACCAAAGAATAATGAGATCCCACCAGAGCTCACACAAGCCAACAGCCCTCAGAGACCTGGAGAAGAATAGCTCTCTTTCTCCGTCATCCTTTACTCTGTGTTCGATTCATCTCCTTCATCCGATGTTTCATGTTTGGCCCTCATCTTTTCCCCATGACTGTCTTTTCCTCACCACCGGCTGCTGTGACAGTGTGTGTGTGTGTGTGTGTGTGTATAGAGACTGCTCTATTAGATCAGATGCCCGCGGGGAAGCTTTGTTAGGAACGCCAAGTGTTGTGCCGAGTGTGTCGAGGGAAGGGAGGAGAGGAGGTAGCAGAGGAACCCCGTTTTGATGCTTCCTGACTTTTTAGCTAGCTGAATCACTTCCTGGTTGCAGTACCGTTTGTGTTCTCTATTGTGTTTTTACGCGATCGTTGCACGACCTGCCACGGATAACGGTCAGCAGGATAACCCATATTCAAGACACCACATTCAAATAAAAACAAAGGTTTTAAATAGCGTGTCCACCTACATTCATTATGAAGGCGAGTTAAACTCCTGCTTTGATTTGCTACACATGCTAGCTCTTTACTAGCCAATGCTAGCACAGTGTTGAAGCAATGCTAACAATGTTATCAGACAGGTTAACATCATGAGTCTTTGTTGCCTCAGGATCTCGTCACGTATCTGTGCATTCAAAATCCCATCAAATGCACCTGCCCCGTACCATAACCCACCTCCACCAGGGACCACTCGCCCATCAGCAAACCGCTCACCCACCCTATCTGCCGTTTACCCTGAACGGTAAAAACTGGGATCCGTCCGTGATCAGAACGCCTCTCCAACGTGCCAGACGCCATTGAATGTGAGCGTTTGTCCACTCAAGTCAGTTACGGCGACAAACTGGAGTCAGGACGACGAGCATGCAGATGAGCTTCCCTGAGACGGTTCCTCACAGTTTCTGCAGAAATTCTTTGGTTATGCAAACAGATTGTTGCTGCAGCTGGTCTGAGATGATCATGGAGGAGAGCATGCTGGATGTGGAGGTCCTGGGCTCTGAAACGCCTTTGGAGACGGTTTAAGGTAGAAAATGAACATTTATTTCATGGCCAACAGCTCTGGTAGACATTCCTGCCGTCAGCGTGATTGTACGCTCCCTCAAACGTGCTGCGTGATCAAACTGCGCATTTCAGAGTGGCCTTTTATTGTGGCCAGTCTAAGGCACACCTGTGAGGAGGGATGGATTATCTCACTAACTGATTTAGACAGATCAGTGAACATTAGAGAGTAATGGGTGAGATGTTTCAGATCTTTGAGTTCAGCTCAAGAAAAACAAAAGTTTAGATTTTTGCTCGCTGTATACGGTAATACACGAACATATTATTATTAAACACATTTATCTGATTTATCTCAGTATTCCAAAGAAAAACAACAACGATGAGTGTTGCACGTCTGTCCTCTCATCATCATACAACCACATCCTCCTACATCCTCATGTAGCTACCGGAGCTATTTATAGCTCTTGTTCATTTAGCCTATTTGTACACAAATAGTCATTTTCATGAAAACCTCAGATATTTCTCACATCTTCATGGTTCTGATCAAGAGTTGATTCACAAACGCTCTGCTCAGAGAGGCGGGGCGGTAAAAGGAAAACATCTGGAAATGAGATCGCTCTCGTTAAACGTCTGAAATCATCTCGAGGGGGAATTTCCTTCCACCTCAGATCAGGTTAGCTGTAAGTAAACAAACGAATGTGTTGCTACTACCTGAGCGTGTGTGTGCATCTGCTCCAGACATCAATTAACCTCAAGAAATGAAAAAACAATTAAAAAGCTGCTTTTTTAAAGTTGGTTTGCTCACTTCCTGGTTTCCTCCGTGCCTCCCTTAAAGAAACAAAAACGTAATTCTTCTTCTTCCTCCTCGCTGCAGAGGAAGCAGAACCCACAGGAAAACGGGGGCCGAGCACCTGCCTTCATCTCTTCACTGATGCTGCTGCTCTTAAACGTGCTGCTCTGTTCCAGCGAGAGGAGATGGATCAAGTCTTTTCCTCCATTTTGCCTCAACATGGTCGTCACATCGCGTTTAGGGAGGAAAAGGAGCTCAATTAGGCTCACGTTTTACTTAAAGATGAATTAGGTCGCCTACAAAGTTCTTTAGAAAGAGAGAATAATTAGCATGAGCGCTAACAGGCGCCGTTTTAGCGACTGAATCCTTTTCAGGTGGAAATAGACGTCATCAGCAGGCGATTCACTTTGGAGTGTACTCAGTATATCAGGCGCTGCCATAAGCTGCGCCGCTGGAGCCTGGACTCCAAACGAATGGGCGGAGGAATCGGTGAGTGTCAGCGGACCCCCTCGCCGGGTTCGGGCCCGAAGCCGGCCGCTGCCGTACCTGAGGCGTGCGTTTTTTCACAAGTGAGAGAGAAAAACGAAGCAGCAGGGCTGAACGCTGTGTTTAGACAGAGCGGTGACAGGAGGGCGGGCTGCAGGATGTTTGAGATCCGACTGCCGGGAGAAGATTCTTCAGGATTTTGATTAACTCTCAAACAAACCGTCCCAGACCTAATTACAGCCCTTTCTTACGCCTTGCATCACTCTCTCTGCACAGATCAAACGTTCAATATCTGATCTGACTCGCGCTTGTTCCGTCCTTCATTTTAAACGAGCCGCCTGCTCTCTGATGGATTTGGGTCTGTTTGCTTACAGAGGCCTAATTTTTCATTCTGAGACAGCAGCAGGGAGCTTGAAGTCCAAACGGCAGCGCTGACAGCAGACAAGAGACGACGACTCTTCTTCTTAAGCCCTGCTCGCTCAGCCGTGGTATTTTTAGATTCTGAGCCTTGCTGCATCTCTCGAGTGCTCAGGTTTTCACCAAAGGCAGCCCCGAGCCGTAAATAACACACACACACACACACACACACACACACACACACACACACGCTATCAGACACGTGTGCATGATAAAGAAAATGCATTCACATGAACTGAATGAACTCCTTTGTGGGCGTAATAGAAAAACACTCGAGCGTGCACCGATGACGCCACACAATAAGGTGTGTGAATATGAGTCAGTGGCTGGAGTGGGATTTCTACATTTATAAGGTAACAACTTTAGTGGTTGTTGATGGAAACCTTGGTTTCCACAGCTTTAGACGGGTCTGTGAGTGTTTTGACTCCAAATGATCAAAAACAAGTTTAAACAGGTCATCTGTTGACTCTTGTCATTTTAATCTCATAATTAAAGCTAAAATGGCAAATTTGGAAAACAAATGAGCCTAAATATCAGGAGATAAGTCTCCAGATCCTGTCGTCTGAAGCTACTTTCTCCTCTGGCTGAATTCTCCGTGCTGAAACAGACGTAACTGAGCTTACATAATGCGTTTGTGTTCAGGACATCCATTTATGCTTTTATTTTGACGGGTCTGACTAGAATTTTCCCCATTTCTTTCACTAAAATGGACACATCCTGATTTTACTGAGTCAACATGTTATTAATATATGGTTTTCCTACAAATGTAGTAGCTTTGGGTTTAGGTGTTCACGCATGAAAATGTTGCCTCTTTAGTTTTCTTTAAATTGAACAATAGTTTAGATCATTTTTAAATGTTTTTCTTGAGCTTCAGGGACTGAAGTGTGCTCTACCGAACTGGAGCAGAAGGTCAAAAAGGTTAAAAGGGCAAATGGCCGTTTATGAAGAACCGTATAAGTTTTAATAAATATTAATGCTTTTGTGTTCCAGCAGTGCAGAACTAAAGAGCAGTAGATGGTTGTAGCCATGTGTGGGCGGCCAGCGGTTTATGTATTTTATGCTTTCTGTGACCTCGTACAGCCAAAGGTAATGGTTTCCTCATGATCTGTAGTTGTTTTAAGCAATTCATCAACATAAAATACAACTCTGGCTCCTTAAAGAAGAGGCCGGCTCAGAGAGTTGTTTCATTTGCAACCATCACTAGATGACGAGAGAAGACGAGTCCTGCAGCGAGTTGATAAGTAGATCAAAATAATATCGAGTTGTTTGTAAATGAAAAAGTAGCTTGAGACATTTTTAGAGCCGACTATTTGCTTATAATTCACCGTTAGCATTGTTAGCTCAATGTTAGCTCATCGTTAGCCTTCTTTACCTGATATTGGAGTAAAACAAAAGGATGTTGTGGCTTCTGGGTCTTCCATTCTTTAAACAGCTCTGGAGCTTTTCGCCTGTCGGTGTCGAATCACAAATGCCGGCGCTGCAGCGTTAGCGCAGCACAGATTCAGCAACAGCGAGGGCTCACAGATTCTAAACAAAACTACGTCCCTCTTTAGCTTTTTTGAAAGAAGAAAAACTGACAACCCCTGCTGACAACTAACTTCATCCAACTATTCTTGGATGGTTGTGAGGAGTTCCTCTTGGAGGATGTTTAGGTACCGCTTTGTTCCGAGGCTAAAGCTGGCGTTGAGTCCTTTCCCTTGGCTAAACAGCAATGGTCTCAGCATGCTTTACTGTTTTTCTTGTCCAGATAGGAGCTTCATCTGAGAAAATTCATTTCGTCAGTCCTCAGCAGTCCAGAACCCAAGCTTTTGCAGAGTTTCAGACTGCCCCTGATGTTTTTCTTGGAGAGAAATGGTGAAAGCACAAGAGATCGTCCTGGGGACGTGGAAAACCCAATGTTGTGCTTACCAAGAGCGTAGCAGCATCACAGCGAAGGCATGCCATGCCAAACACTGCTGGTAAAACTGACCGGAACTTTTAAAAACAGGTTTTTAATCAAACTATTGTTAACCTTGGGTCAATAATGATAACCTCTTATTGAGAGGAAACGATCCAACACAGATTACCGCTGAGAGTAAAAGTGATGAAATCTTGAGTTTTAACTTTACAACTTTGAACTCTGAAGTCTCTACTTTTCAAATATTCGCTTTTATTCCTCTAAATGATTCACGAAGGTCCACCTCAAGGTCCTTCTCCCGTTCAGCCGGCAGCTATCATCGACAGCGTGAGAGTGAAAACAGAGATTAATCCAGTTTTCTAACCACACGTGTAACCAAGCAACTGCACGCCAACATGCCATCTCTGTGGGAGGCTCCTGCCTCCTGCTTAGTCATTCACACCGACAACACCAACAGTGAATAGAACATTTTATTACCAGTTATGACTTCGTAAACGTTTAAAAATGCCATCCAGCTCCAAGAGACACAAAATGTGCAACCCTGAGTGATTCCATTCGTTTCTCTCGACTCATCCCGATAATAAGGGACGCGTCCTAATAACGTGGCTAAGCCCTGAGCTGCCATCATCACTGATGTGGTTTACTGTGGGTCAGTTAGTCACACACTCGTGAAAAGGCAGATGGATAAGCTGCTTCGACAGGGTGAGGAGGCTGTGACAGAGCCTTGCAGCAAATCAGAGGTGTCAGCTACTGTAGCAGCCCCAGTCACAGCACGAGGCTCCACGCCGGACTCAGGAACGTACCAACTGCATCAGAGAGGGGCGTGAAGGTCACGTCAGTATTACTCAACCCAGTCTCCAAATAAACATCCTTCTCTTCAATATATACCGAAAAATACTCACTAAACCTTAAATGTTGCAGAGGAAAATCCACCTAACGGATTTTGTGCTGCAGCAGAGACGCTTTCTGCAGTCGAATCAATGACAAACAAGCCAAAATTACATAACGAGACAGTTTTGTGCAAATAAAGTGTTGCATAATAGAGAAAACTTTTTTAAATAGAAGAAAGGCCATTTTTTAGCACAACACTCCTGCTGCCATTTAAGCAAGCAGCTGTGTGGATATGTTCACCTCCTAGTTATTTAGAAATGCCTGCCGGTTTGTTTTGTCCCATGAATACGAGATGAATTAGTAGAAAATGTAAATGTGAGTGAAAGAGCCTGCAGCAGCAGCAGCAGCAGCGATGAATGCATGCAAACACTCTATAGATTTGATGCGAGTAATTCCCTTTGGCTTCCTCTGTCCAACCGCCAGCTGACATTAACAAAATGTTTCCTCCTCGCTGTGAGGCGTCTGGACGGGTTTTGAACGTGAACGTTTGGTACGACACGTGTAAGCTAGCGCGGCGACAGACGAGGATGACGGGAAGTGAGTTTTTACACCGGCAGGGCCAGATGGTTGGGTCAGAGGGGAGGTGGAGACGATGAAGCATATCCACTCTGTGCATCGGAGGATTCCATAAGCGTACATCAGGTCTGGAAATAAACAGCTAGCGCACATTGTTTCAGTTCATCTAAGCTTTTGTTAAACAACCAGGAAGCAAAGGGAAATTTCTCGATGTTCTGAGACATCAGACGATAAAATCATTGGAGAAAAACCTAAACAAGTCCAGGAGTCATTGCAGGTATTTAAAACTCCTCTGGTCTGAGAAATGTGAGCCGACTTCCGGAGGGGTTGGAGATCAAACTGAGATAATTAGGACACTTCAGGCCCATTACTATTGTCTGAACTTCAGGGTAATTTTACCGGAACTTCACGATACGCGTGTCTCCATTTCACCAGGCTGGCCTGAACGAGTACCTGAACTGGGCTAGGTACTCAGAAACGGCCCGGTAGAGTCGCTGGGTGGAACTTGTTGTCAACTCATGCTGATTGGTTGTAACTCGGTAGGAGGCGTTGACAAAACAACCGGCGTTTGTAAAGATGGAAGAGTTGCTGGTGAAGTAGAATGGAAAATAAAATAAAATTCACCGTTTCTAAACTCCCAACATGAAAACTTGTGGCAGAAATCCCTCTCACGTGCTTAAATCACATTTACACTTCAGTCAGCTCGGTCTGGGCCCGGCGGGGAAAGCTCCGCCCCCGCGCAGCCAGGTTGAGTTTACACAGCTTTCCCTAGGACCTGGACATGGCCAAGAACATAGGTGAGCTCCACTAAAGTGGCACAAAGAAGTCCGTGGTGTTCTTCCTAAGCATCAATAGTTAGTAAACAAAAGCAGGCGTGAGCAGTGTTGCTTCTGGAGACTCTGGCATGAAGCGCACAGCTTCCTACTGACTCACTGGGCAGCGGTGCTGCCGTGGGCTCCTCTATCATCCAAAGGATAAAACTGTAGCTCAACTTCCTGGTCAACCTGTGCCCAACCATCACCCATAGTCAGAAGATTTAGAACGTGACCAAAAGAATGGAAGCTGCTGCTCCTCCTCATCAAAAGGAGTCAGCTGAGGTGGTTTGGTTTCCTGGCTACTGAAGAGCAGACCTAAAACCCACTGAAGGCATTACAGATCCTGTCTGATCTGCCTTGGAACGACAGGAAGAGCTTCTGCAGCTCAAGTCCCCAGGATGAGTTGGAGAGTGCAGTTAGGAAAAGAGATGTTTGGGTTTCCCTTCTGGAAGGAAAACCAACGAGAGCAGCTTATTTATCTGACATTAATCCACCGAGGTGTTCCCAGTCTTCACACTTATCCACATGAGGCTCCCGATGCTCGCTGCCATTTTAGCCGCCTGTAGGATGCTCTTTTATTCCGGGACTCCACGGTGAGGCTTCCAAATATAAAAAACTAATTCTGAAGCTAATCCTAATTCTGCAGTCAGATGTAGCTTTAACACCTCCTCAAAGCCAGGGGTTAAATGGGTCTTGCTGAGAGATTAGAAAAATAAATAATAAGGCATGTTCCATATTTAGTTTTGCACTCAGATATATAAATAAGGAGGATTTGCCCTTTAATGACCAGTCTAATATCAAACTACAGCAGAGATGGATTTAAACGATGACACATTTAACCATCCAGCGACGTGATGCTGAAATACTCAAACTCTCTCTGGAGACGATTAAAACCTTCCACCAGGTTAATAGTTACCCTGCAGGAGGTTCCCTCACACGATGAGGTCTTCTGATTATTAACGTTTGAGTGATTTAATGACTGAGCGTGAACTCGTCTGGTTTGATCCTAAAAACAACGAGAGGCCGGTAAACAGAGGCCGAGTTTTAAATCACAACACCAGCGTGAGAAACACTCAGCTCAGAGACAAACCGCTGCAGCTTTATGTTTTGTGAAGGAACTGCTAGAAAATAAAATCTGCATGCATTTTTTATATTTACAGTGCTGTGAAAAAGTATTTGCTACCATAAAAATGTATCTTTGCCTTTTTTGTGCTTGACTGCTTGAATACGAGCAAAGAACACCTGAGTAAACACAAATGATCTGACTGAACTAGAGGGGTACAAGCAAGCCCAACACACCTGGTTCCATGTGTTACACAGATTGGTTTGGATTTTCCAAAAGAAATGGAATCATTTAAAAATCATTTTGTTATAACTCAGGTTTTCTTTGCTGATCTGGAAACAAAAGGAAGAAATCTGGCCTGGGTTCATCTCTGCACCACCAATGATCGACCTTTTCACCTCCCTTCTGTCATTTTACGTTGTTTTCTGCAGAGGAACTAAAACCAAAGCAGAGCCAAACATTAATCACTGCACACTCTATAACCTGTAATACTAGAGCTTTGCTACACAATGTGGGTTTTAACATCACCTTGGTAGTTTTCTGTGCACCGAGTCACGAGTAGTTGCACGAGCCGCAACGCCTGATTCAGGACAAGCAACACTCGAAATGTGAGGAGTTGCACAATTTTATTAGCAACTCAAAAACAGAATAGAAGTGAAAGAAATGCAACTTTTTTAGATAACATGTGCAAAATGTTCCAAAAAGACAGAGCATACTTCTAATGTTACCATCCAAAAGTAAAACTGCCTTTGCTCAAACTTTTCTTTTGTGCACAAATGTGCCGATGACTCAGAACGTGCATTTCTACTGGTAACACAGCTGCTCCTGTGTGTTAACACACACACACACACACTCACACACACACACACACACACACACACACACACACACACACACGCTCACTTTGATCAATATTTCATCAGTACTCATGTTAGAGGTTAACATAACTCCATACATCCCCTTCATCTAGAGGAGGTGATGAATGATGAAGAGGTCGGAGCTGAAGCCGTCTTGTTGAACACGGAGAAAGAAAATCCAAGACCGGCGTTCTGAGAGCGTTGCATCACGGCTGTTTCATTATTTAAACGTTGAAGATCAGAAAACTTGTTTTTTGAATGAATAAATGCTTCATTTGTTGATTTTTGGTGATGTGAAAGATTACAGGTAAGTATGTAAAACTAAACTTTAACATCAGCCGTTACACGGGGTCAAGTTGGACCGGTTGTGACTAATTACAGGATTGTAAAAATGATCCTTTAAGCTTGTTAAAAAAAACAGATTCAGATTAACAATAAATCTAAATTCATAAATCTAATTTTATTTTTCTAATAAACAGAAACAAAATCTCACTTCTAGCATAGAAATGATGCAACATGGATGTTTATATTAGGGCTGGGCGATGTGGTCTAAAATCAATACCACGGTATATTGAGAAGTTCACCTCGGTAACGATAAATGGACGATAACTACATGTATGTCCACTAGAGGGGGCTGTCACGTGTATTCCGTTGAGTCACGTCATGTGACTCAGGTGGTGAAGCTTCTTAAAGGGACTTGAACGTCTCCAACCTGCACACATCTTTTCATTTTTTTATTATCAAATTTATTTACACGGGAAAAACGACATCGGTTAGAGTCAGAAATTTCAATAACGATAAAATTTCGATTTATCGCCCAGACCTAGTTTATAGACAAAATGCAACATCGTGCATTTCTAGTCAAAGCTTTTGCATGCAGAGGAGACCAATTTATGCAAAAAACTGCAGAAAAATAAAAATTTTACTGAGGTTAAACTGAATATGACGCAGGGAATTTTTTATTTTTAACTCACAAATGAGTCAAAAGAACAGAAACAAGACGAGGCTTTTGTTTGATAAGGAAAAAAACAAAACCTCCTGAAACAAAATAGATTTTTCCCTGGTTTTCCTTTTTTTTCCCTATTTCGGATAAGTCGGAACTAAATAGGGGGCGATGCAATCGGAAGGTCGCAGGTTCGCGTCCCGCTCAGTCCGTCGCTTAACCCGCCTCGCCTGTGTTGGTGGTGGTCAGAGGGGCCGATGGCGCAGAATGGCAGCCTCGCCTCTGTCAGACCGCCCCAGGGCGGCTGTGGCTACACAGTAGCTCAGCATCATCAGCAGTGTGTGAATGAATAATGGAAATTGCTTTGAGTGCCTTGAAAAGCGCTAAATAAATCCAATCCATTATTATTATTATTATAAATATGAAAAAAAATTATTAGTTTAAATTTGAACTAAATTCTTACAAATAAAAAATTTTAAAGAATTGTGAACATTAAAAATCAAAATTAAGTGAATTAATAATAATAATAATAATAATAATAATAAAAATAATAGGTCTAGGATGAAGAAAATAAAATATTAGAGCATCTAGATTCTATTTCTAATCCATTATCTTTTCTTTTCCATCTCATCACATTTACTTTCCTACACAGAATAAACTAAATAAATGTCTCGTAACCCTTTGACCTCATTAGTCTTCCTTATTTCTGAGACTCGACTGCAGCTACAGCAGTGAGAGAAATGGGACATGGTTAAGAGTCAGCTGAGTGGAATTATTCAACCATCATGTGAATCCATACATTCTTATATCTGCTGTGAGGAGACGGTGTGTGTTCGTTGATATAAATGATGTCTGTTGGATGAAAGGACAGAAACTCAGTCAGCGTCCCGTTACATCACACCTTAGGGAGAAACACCTGATTTGTGCCCCAGCGACTGCGCTGTCCTGAAGATCCATCTGCTGTTTTCCACGGGAGTCCACCCACCCACACAAACACATCTGAGTCTTGTTTTACCAGATGCACCTGTTTATTCACAAGGCAACTAAAAGAATCTGTCCATGTCTGACAAAGAACCAGAAACAGGCTTCGTGCTGCTTGGAGGTAAATTTGTCCTTTTAGCTGCCGACAGAATCCTGAAAATGGAGAACCTGAAACTAACGGGAGAGGAGAAAATAAAAAATAAAATCTACTTTCTACAACAAAATAGAAAAAAGTGCAGCAACCAATTCCGTTATAGACCGCGCCCCCCCAGCTTCTGGCTGAAGGGCAGGAAGACGGCACACCCCTACTGACCACCATTATCATCAATAAACTGAGCTAAATGAGCGGTGAAATAAAAACTCAGCATGGTTAACACACACAGAGCTGTAGGCTGCACAAATAGATGAAAGAAGGACAATAATGTTAATGATAAAATACACCGAAGGCAGTTTTTAACAGCCATGAGGTGGTTCGAGTGGATGATCCACCAACATCACGGCAGCAAACGTCGCTCGGGCCACTTGGGCCACTTGGGCCAGCGCCTCCAGGAGAATCCCAAGGCGTTCCCTGGCCAGCTGGGTCTTCCTTTAGGTCTCCTCCTGGTTGGACGTGCCCAGAAAACCTCACCAAGGAGGCACCTAACCAGATGTCAGATCCACCTCAACTGGCTCCTATCGATGTGGAGGAGCAGCAGATCTACTCCGAGCCCCTCCCGGATGACCGAGCTCGTCACCCTATAAGGGAGAGCCCAGACACCCTGCAGAGAAAACTCATTTTGGTCGCTTCATTCTTTCGGTCACGAGCTTTGGGTCGTGAGGTGAGGGTAGGAACGCAGCCCCTGAATATCGACACGGCCTCTTGTAGAAGTTGATTCAAAGATAATTCCTCAAAACCAGGGGTGCCCAATCCTGGTCCTGCAGAGCTACTATCCAGCATGTCTTAGTTGAAACTCTGCTTCAACACAGCAGGTGATTAGCAGGCTTCTGCACAGGTGATTCGACCACTGAATCAAGCGTGTTGGAGCAGAGAAACAACTAAAACGTGCTGATAGTAGCTCTCCAGGACCAGGATGGACACCCCTGCTCTAAACTACAACTCAAGAATTTCTAGTTTGCTTCCTCACAAAAATAAATCAAGTCCCTGCTGGTGATCATATCTAACCTGCACTAGTATTGTTGTGATTTGGAGTTAAATGTGTGTGCACAGAGTTTGTTAAAGCCAGTTTAGCTACTTGCATTTCTGCAGTGGTGCACAGAGGGTAGAAGCGTGATACATCCAGGTAGGACACCTGAATATGAAGACTGCAAAAACAAAAGCTTAAAATTGCGTATGCACAGTAAAACTTTCATCCTCCTGGCAAATAAAGAACAAACTCCACTCGCTATATGCCTAAAAATACGACGGGTCCAACTTTGGACCTAATTAGAGCGTCTCCGGCTGTCTCGCCACTATCACTGCTCTCAATTTTCTTTCTCTCCATTTCCCAGAGGAGTGGGAGGAGAGGAAGAATGCGATACCCCACCTGCTGAGGTGCATCACACGGGAATGGAAACGTGATTTCTAAACCATCTGTGACCAGAATACTAGACAGAAACAGTATAGTTGACTAACTCTGATGAGAAAATGGACTTAAGGAGTTGACAGAGACAGGACGAGTGTGTGAAAGAACAAAGCAGTCCTTGTTCAAACGTTCGTCCTAAAAGAAAACGACTCGTGTGATTTTACATTTCACTTCCTCTGAGGCAAGCTGTCGTCTGAGTTCTGTTGCATCACATTCAGAGGCTGACTTCACGTTGGTCCGCTCACTTTTACTCAGCAGCTGAGCTAACCTTTAAAACCAAACAGGTGCCGCGACCCCGCCTGTAAAATTACACCTCAGTCCTCCTCCTTTAATTACCGTCGTTATCCTCAATGAGGATCAGTGAAAGCATTTATCCTCCTGTTGCGCCACACCGCTAACGTGAGTCATCCTCGCCGTGAGCAGCAGGAGGTTATTTGTAGCGGCAGTCAGAAAATAACTAGAGTATAAACACATCTACTTCTCTATACTGGGATGTGAAGGACGTCGTTTCTGATTTTTATCTAATGGTTTTTAAAAATGTGATTCTTCTCTCTCCAGTTGTTGAGAGTAATTTGTTTTATTAAATCCAGTAAACAAATGACTGTGTTTGCTCCTCAAGTGTTTTTTCATTTAAGTCATATTTCATTTTCAAGGCAGGTTACAGGCTTTAAATCTGGCATTTTTCTGAGTTTTATATTAGTTAATTAAGCACCTAAGTTGTATTAGAATTAGAAACTGTCTGAAGCTTCCTGTCACTGCAGAGTTTTCACACATAAGAACGTGGTACAGTGTTTAAAACAACTCCAAAAGGTCATTTTCCATTATCGGAATTTCCGGGAAATTTTACCGGACTTTCACGGTGTGTGTGTGTGTGTGTGTGTCTCCGTGTCACCGGACTGGCCCAGAAGGACCACTCTCTGTGTCATTCCTGGAGCCAAAGGACCTGTTTTGGGGTATGTACTGTCGCTGGGCGGGACTTGTGGTTAACCAGTGCTGATTGGTTGTATCTCAGTAGGAAATGATATCGCAGACATCGCCATACAACCGGCATTTGTAAAACTGGAATAGTTGCTGGTGAAGCGGGATGGAAGGAAAAGGTTGCAATGACGCTGCTTTAAAATAACTTTCTAAACTTCCAACACCAGAAAACGTGGCAGAAATCCCTCCACAACACCGTCACTTATACCGATTTGTTGTGTCCTGCAGGGCTCTGAACAAACGGTACACTATTTACGTCACACAGCTGCTATTTTGATCCTCTGAAAGGTTGAAATGATGGCATACTCTAATAAAATAATGTCATCAACGTCCATGGATGCATTTTAGCACATCACTCACTGCTGGAATGGTGGCGATATGACGACGTCCTGAAAAGGACGGTTTTGAATGGAGACAACGACTAAGAGGACCGAGCCAGCGTATTTTCCCCGCCACCTTCCCCCCCTCCAAGAACTCCTATTGACCCTTTGCACCTACGTCACCTGAACACGTGGGTCCACCATAGTGGACGTCTGTGAATCATGGGAGTACTGGATGGAAGACAAAGGTAGCAACTGAGGTTTTTTTTTTTTAGCTCATCATGCTAAATAAATAACGTAATTTTTACACGTAATCCTACATTAGAACAATATTATTAGTTTCTAGCATATCACTACTGGACGGTAACGCACGTCCTCCAGCGTCTTGCATTTCAGCACAACCCGTCCAAGAGCAGACTAACACAAAATAAACAGGATCAGGCAGATTAGGGATGCAGTGAACTTGATCTTTAAATTTACAAACTGATCGATTAACTTCTCCTCCAGACCAAAAGCATCGAGGGCTGAACTCACCGCTCCACCGCCGATTTCTGGAGAGTTTGACAGAAAAACTGCAGACTTGGGAAATACAGCAAGCAGAAAAGGCTCCTGGTTTGTTGGCTTTAGGAAAAATACTGGATTCATCCCAGCTTGTGAGACAAAAAGAGGATTTTTGCACCACAGAGATCAGTGCAGAGCCTTTTGGTATGGAAGAGACATTATGTCACCTTCCTAAAAATCAGTTTCAACCTTTCTAGGTGCATAGCTGTTGTATTTTTGATCACTTATGTGATCTTTGCACATAATTAACAGAGGTAACTGGTTTTTTTAGACCAGATAAAAGACCACAAACTGCAAATGAATTTAAGTTTCAGCTAAAGCAGATAAGAATTTAATGACGTTTCTGGTTCATCAACATTTTGATGTTTATAGGTTTTCAATGAAGCACATCTGCATTTTTAAAGCCAAAAATGTTGCTTTATAGAAGAAAGATTTGGGGCTTTTTCCCCCACGGGCTGAAAAGTTGAGTTTGGCTTCAGCTGTCAGGAGCCGGTTACCGTCGTCCTTCAATAGTTCAGACTCCTCTTATTAAAGCAGCACAAAAGACTAATTATTTCTGCAGTGCTTTGATTTACATGCAATTAAAGTTTCATGTGAACCCAGATAAAGCAGCAGCAGGAGGAGGAGGAGTAAAGTCAGAGCTATAAGGAGGTGCGGCGGGATGAAGGAGAGAGGAGATTAAAGAAGACAGCGGTGGAGAAAGACGCTGACTCCAAGAGCAAAATGGAGCAAAAAGGAGAACTTGGTGACAGGAGAGGTTGTGATGGGGAGGAGGAGTGATGGAGGAGGAAGGGAGGGGGTGATGCAAGCCACCGTTTGGCAGGAGAAGTGATGACACAGCACATCCATCTCAGTGGCAGGAGCCTGCTGTTGCTCCTTTTCTGGAGGACGGCGTAGTGGAGATCTGCAGCAGAGTAACTAAATCAAGTCCATTCATGGCGATAATCTCTCCTCTGCTAAAAATCAGCTGCATTAAACATTTATAAAAGAAATAAATTACCAAAGGAAACATTTTATTTAGCCGTTTCTGTCAATTATATATTTGCTGCTTTATTATTCCTTTAATCTTAACAAATGTATGTTTCTATTAATCCAGCGTGGAACACGATAACGTTTGAATAATGCATCTGATTAAGTGTTTTCTTTAATCTTCATTTCCTAAGAGCCGCTCATCAGTGTGACTCGTTTCCTCCTCAGACGCTGAATTCTGTTACGTAACTCCCGGGTTTGTAAATCAGCTATCGCCGCCGGAGCCTCTTGATATTTCCATTTGAAGGAGCCGCTCGCCGAGGAGGTGATGTGATGGATGCGGCGTGGCGGGAAACAGACCGATCAAGCAGGATGTAAAGTAACTAGGTATAACACACACACACACACACACACACAGTTCATGGGTTGTAAACAACACCCAGAAAATAACAGAGGGGAGACGGGGAATAAAGGCTAGATGAAAGAATGGACATGATAATAAAAGAAGCAATAAAATGAGACCCCTGTTCCCAGCTGTGATCTTTTACTTCAGTAAAAGCAGGGTGTGTGTGTGTGTGTGTGTGAGTGAGAGAGAGAGAGAGAGAGAGAGAGAGAGAGAGAGAGAGAGAGAGAGAGAGAGAGAGAGAGAGAGAGAGAGAGAGAGAACATTTGAGTGTACGCACCCACTCAGCGTTCGAGTGTTTTAAAAATGAGTCACATCAACTCAATAATCACCCACTTATGGTTAAAACCACATTCTTTTTTTGAAACACACACACACACACACACACACACACACACACACACACACACACACACACACAGGCCTTGCTGTCCTTGAAGGGATGCATCCTTTCAGGTCAAAGTTTCAAACTACAGTCATCTTTTTCTCAGAGGGCACCACCTAGAGGTAGAAACACGTACTGCACTGTAAGCCCCTCTCCGTGATTCTGTGATTCACCTGGAAGCCACGCCTCTTATTCC
Organism: Aphyosemion australe; assembly: GCA_006937985.1. Taxonomy (NCBI): domain Eukaryota; kingdom Metazoa; phylum Chordata; class Actinopteri; order Cyprinodontiformes; family Nothobranchiidae; genus Aphyosemion; species Aphyosemion australe. The sequence continues at coordinate 933,305 of SSNS01000031.1, read as the reverse complement.
TGAACACTCACCTCTAGCTGGCCAACAGAGCTAAAACACGCTTTATAATTATTATTTCTACATTAAACTTTAAGCTAGAGCTTTAACATTGATCTCAGTGATTAAGTTAGAAACTTGACCAGTTTTTTTATTTGACACCACTCTGCAGCCCTCTGCTGACTAAAAACTGCACTAGATAGTTTTGTGGAGCGGGTAGGTGTTCTAGGGGGCGCACTTATACCTGCTTTACGGCTGTTAGTGTTAATGCTAGCGGTTAGCATTTTCAGTTTGCCGATCATCAAAAAGCACAAGAAGAAAAAGAAGAAGTTTGCTTTTTCTGTTGGCATCATGGTGGAGCCTGGAAGTAAAAGTAACAGAGTAATGTCTTTAGAGGTGAAGCAAAGCGCTAAAACCAGAGTGAACATCGGCGCGGCCTACGCTAGTTTGAGGAGCTAAAGGAGGCTACAAAATCACGGACTGATGGTGACCTGGCTTGGTTGCTACTGGACTTGTAATATTTTTTGTCCAATAGTGTTGATCTTTTTACTTCGTGGTTTATTTTAGTATTAGTTTGTGTTAGCGCGCTGTTAGCGCTAACTATAGCAGGGTTGTTTGCGACAGATGTAATTCCACTTTCAGAAGGTAGGGTGGAGGAGCAGGAAACTCCTCGTTACATATATCTATATCATTTTTAAAAGACATAAGAAATGTCGCCAACTCTGCTTCTGTTTGACATTCGAGCTGAACGAGATTTTTCCACCGTTGAAAAACGGGTCCAAGGTAGATTCTTTCAGCACCGTCCATCGATGAGAAGCAGGAAGTGGTGGAATTGGTATTTTTGTAGCTGTGAAGAGGGTTTTAGCTGCTCCATGATCGTCTTTGTCAACAGCTTGAAAATGCTGTTAAATCTGTTACGTCAGCAAACACACTCACGCTCTGACTGACATCTGTACGTAAGCTATTGGCTAATACTGAGTGCCGGTCAATTAGAATTACATGGGGCTCTTACCAAATAAATAAAATAAGACATATTGTCTACATTATATCACAGAAGAGGGTCAGACCATCACTTTTACGGATCTCTAAAACCTCAGATTGCTGCTTTAAGCTGTTAACACTCAGGATCTCCTGTGAACGCCTCTTCGCCACCACCACGTGAAATTTCAGCTCCACATCTTTAAATTGACTGACTTATACCCATTTTTGTGTTCACTCATCTCGATTAGCCGCAGCCGCCACCTTGGTGAGTTCAACTCTGAGTCGTACGGTTGTAGGCGCACATCCTGCGGTTACTTCCTGAACTTTTCACTAAAATCCATGCCGTGGTTGATGAGATATTTTGCTAAAACTACAAACTGATGCAAAACATCCTGATCAACATGCAGATGCAACAGCAGGAGCGTTTTTTTGCTCCAACTGAACATCGACTCCAGGGTGAAATTAAAACGCTGCTCAGTTTGACAGCAGCGAACGACGCCTGTGTCTCATCTGGTCCTTTTCTTTTGAGTCAAAGGATCCAGCTGGCTCGCTTGTCAATCCATTTAAAGCACCTTCCCAATAGATGTACAGCTGGAGGCGCTCCAGGGAACACACACACACACACACACACACACACACGCTGTTACACAATATACTCAGCACTCTGAGCTACTCATATATCAGTTTGCACACAATTACCCCACTTTCCTTTGACTACTTCACATATAATCTCTCTAAAGTGAAGCTCCTGGGATCTCTGCAGCTCCACACACGTCAAATTTCACATTCCTGCTGCTGGAAGAGTGTTTTTATCTGAAAAAGATCCTCCGCTTGAATATTAAAAAGGAAGGCGGATTCAAAATAAAACCTTAATGCATCAAATACTCCAAGATTGACTTACGAGAGTTCCTCTGGCTCCCGTCTCTAGCACCAGGAGAGGTGGACATCCCAGCAGGACGCTGCTTGTCCTCACCAGTTAACCAAGAGGGATGGAGCAGAAGGCAGACAGCACAAGTATAGCACGCCTAAAACTCCGCCGATCACGACAGATCCTGCCCACCGTGCATCCTCGCACTGCCTCTCAGTCAGCACACATGCTCCCACAAGGATGCTCCGTGGATGTTCACGCGCTCATTCTCCTACAGATCAACTCACACACACTCGAGCGGGAAGCAGCGACGTCCACAAAGCATGCACGTGCATGTACGGCTGGGTCGAGATGGGGCTGCTGCTGAGGATGAGGAGGGACAGAGAGGAGCAAGGAGACGATTGGAGCGTACCACTGGCTGCTGCTGAGGGAGGGAGGAGGAGATGTGGGAGAAAGGGTGTGCACGGGAGGATGGACAAGAAATCGGGAGTAGCTGCAGTTTTTCTGCAACTCATGAATACATTTGGCTCTGACCTTTAAACAGCAGCAACGCCTGCACGCGCTCTACACGTCTTTGTTTATGTGACTCAGTAGCTGGAGGAGAACGAGGATGAGAGTCGACCCAAGTGGAGCGGAAAAGTCTAAAAAAAACTACAGGAAAGTGGTTTCTGTACGCGTTTGCACCGTGAACACACAACAGCCCGGTCACAGAGCACACACCCACTACATGTGGCTCCACAGCCAGGGGGGGTGGTATATAATAATCCTCATTAGCATGATGCTGTGAAGAGCCACCTTACATGTCCTCTTTCTTCTTCTGCACATCGATGGAAGCCTTTAAAACACGTCTCAGGTCAGCCGGTCGGGTGGATTTTTACATTTCTCTATGAAAAGTGCAAATTATTCATCCAAAACAAGCCTAAAAGATTCATTAATACAAACAAAATGGGAATATGTTAAGTGAGCCTTCGTCTTCTGGAACTTTCTCAGGTGAGATGATCACAAGAAGAACTTTCTTCATGCAGCTGAACAGATTCATCTGAAGGGAACGTCATAATTAGCCTGATTACTGCTGAATGAGAGGGGTGAGAAGTGCACTCGCTGGATTTGAGATGGGGGGGCAGCATGACATCAGACTAGATAGGAAGATCCATTATTAAACTGATAATTACAGGTTTTATTGTAAAACTGATGTCTCATTTAGAAATAACTGCTCTAATCACTTCATCATTTTGTTGCTTAGCAACTACTCTAGTCCTCCCTAGAGCCGTGCAGGAATTGCAAAACAATTAAAACGCTAAATTGAACTTTTCAGGACACTGATGAGCTGCTGATGTTTTGACTGAGTAGTGAAGCATTTTAAATAGCAGGAACGATCGTTTTCATGTGGCATGGTCCCCTTCATCAACAATCCATCTTCTTTGTAACCATGACAACCATATCAACATGATTGTAGAGGAGCAAACACACTGGTCATGATCAGCAGATGGGAACCACTAGCTAGGAATCTAGACCAACAGTATGATGTTTGTCTCTGCAGGTCGGCCTAGCCAGCAGGTCCACCATTGGTCCAAAGGGTTCTGTGTCTGGCCAATCACATCGCGCTACGTTTGCTGGGCGGGCTTAACGAGAGAAAAACAACAAAGATGGCGTCGGCTCAGGAACGGTGCTTGTTTGAAACGGCTCTGGCATCAACTTTGGACAATTTGTGCTTTTCTTTGATACAAGAGCAGATAGAGGTGCTTACGTCATCTATTTCAAAAAGGATGCATTTGCGTCTTCTGATTGGTCCTAGCACTGACCAATTGTGTGCAGAGACAGTTTGATAGAGAGCCGTAGTTTCAATAAAAAATTCCTACAGTCGTTATTTGTGCTCTCTGGTATGCATGAATACCTTGAGTTATTTTCTGTGGAACAAAAGCTCTGGCGCTCCTGTTTCAGGGAGCAGAAGTTAGTCGGAGGAGTGGGGGGGGGGGGGGGGGGGGGAAAAAAA
>SSNS01000031.1:821492-929469 GCA_006937985.1 Aphyosemion australe | reverse complement strand
GGGGGCAGAAAACAGCAGGATTTGGAGTCTTAGTCATTTTTATTTATGATATTCAAACATCTCGCCTCTGTTTGGCTAACAGCAACACGACTCTTCCACTGCCACCTAAATGTTGTGGAGTAATGCTAACGGTTAGCTTCTACTAGCCGAGACGCTCTGCTCTCTCCTGGCTGCTAAACCAACCACAGCCTTCTGCGATATCAAGAGACGAGATGGGTGAGTCCTTGAATGTTAGTGATGTAGATCTGTGTGGCTTTTTCTGACCGTATTTTTCTTCTGGCGGCTAATGCAGGAAATAGGGGTAGAAGACGATCATCACGTCCCGAGTGTGAAACTCAAGAGTAACCGATCAGGTTTCAAAAAGAGCATCAGTGAACCTCTTCTTTAAACACGTTTTAGCATTTTTCTCTGTTAAGCTTTGTTTTGTTCACACTTCAGTGGATATTCTCTCAATGCATTGTGGGTAGCCTGTGATATCAGCTTATGCTGATGATCTTTTTGTTTTGGGTGTTTTTTCATCATGAGACGCTGATTTTTTTTGTAATGGAACAAATGAGTGGGTAGGAAAAAAAGTGTCACCAACCCTGTGATGGTGCTTAGTACCGTTTCACTACTTTTGCAAAAAAAAAAACCTGACTCAAATGCCTTCTAAATAAGGAGAGAGGGTTTTATACAAAACTACAACATAAAACAGATCATCTCCAGGTTTTATCGTTCATATTCGTCGTCATTTTTACTTTATACACTCAAAATCTTTGCAGACGTTTTATATGTTGAATAGATAAAAAGTACCAAGATTTCTCAGCTGAAGGCTCTGGTTCCAGCGATGATGTGAAGAGCTGAAGTTAATGATTTTGAACATGTGTGGGAGGACCGAGAACACGGACTTCTCTGCATCAGAACTTTAACCTGGCACAGGTCTGTGCCACGCAGTTCAAAATGAAATTAATTAGCTGCGACATGATCTACGGCAAATGCGTGTCTTAAATGTGTCGTTGCTGCAGGATGAAGACTGATTATAAACCAGGATTCTGGTCAGGATACAGGTCGCTGTGTTTCTGTCATAAACGTGCAACAAAACTTGTTTGGGTCCATTTTTAAACCAGAGAGATGAGATTCTGCAGCTTTTGTCCAAAAGGTAATAAAAAAGTACATCAATAAACCAAGATGCTTTTATTCCTGTCATTTATCATTTAATACAAAAACTCATCAGCTGTTTAACTTCATGTTAGATTTGTTTAAAACATACAGACTAATTCCGTTTTTCAGCTATTCAACATAAAGGCTTCAGTAACAAAACGAAAACTGTCGGCTCGGATATGAAAGCAAAGACAAAAAAGATGCAGTTGCCTTGGAAACAGACGATCTGCATTCTGTTTTATGTAATCCGAGGAGAGATGTGCCAACTTTTCCAGGCTGCCCATAAACTTTTCAACTTTTGTCCGAGACGCAGAGGAACAGAGCTGATCTTTGTTTTCGTCTTTTTTCCGCCAGATTCTAATCAGATAGCTGCTATTTCTGAGCTGAAAGTGTTTGTGTCTTCAAAAGAAGCTCAATAGGTGTTTATTATTGAGTTATAAAGGAAGGCACAAGCCTTCTGGGCGTAGTGGATAAGAAAGGGTCATATTAGCCCGTTTCAAAAAACAATGGCGCCACTTTGCCGCAAAGCAGAGGCGGCATCAGGGAGCCTGTGGCGGTAATGTGGCTCAATTGTGTTTTTCATAAAAGTTGAAACGGGATAAAGGGTGTGGGGCGGTCTCCATGCTCTTGATGTGACGTCACAAGCATCCCTTTAGCTTGGACATAACTTGTTTTTTATCCCGATTGATAAGTTTTTCACAAGCCGCTCCAAAGATGGCCGTCCTTCACCGTCCCCGTGAACTGCTCTGGGATCTGAGCTTCAGCGGATCTCTGCACCACTCCAGTTTGCCGTCCCAGCTGATTCTGTTTACAAATGCAAAACTTACTTACTACAAATGTATTTGCATTTTCAATATTGTTGCCAGTCCTGGATCTGCAGACGTTCCACACGTTATCATGACATCACCATCTGTTGCGCGAGGGCGTGATCTTTATTCAGAGTCCGGGGTTGCGGTAATACTATCAAGCTTGGCGGCACGAATGCCACAAAATTCTTGCCTCGACATGTCGTCCCGGTGCATTTAAAGGCAGCATTACCCCCCCAGCCCTTTGTCCTAACCTTAAGGACACTTAATAGTTAACAACATTGGGAATGTTAATAAAAGGACCCTTATTGTAAAGTGTTGCCAACAGATATTTTATTTTTGTTTACAGATAAGCGATGGATGTTTTTAGTGATCTAGAGCGTTTTCCATGATGTGAGGAGCAGCTTGTGGTTCACATCAGCTACAGAGGTGGAAGAAACCCCGAAGCGCCGCCCGAAGGATTACACCTCCCATCTGTCCTGATGACGGCGGGGGGGCACAGCAGCTTTAAAACCAATGCAACTGGAAACGGTGAAAAACTGTAATTTCTATGACAAGAACAGTTATTTTCTCTCAAGGCTGCAGTTTCACCAACTATCTCAAACATTTGCTGATGACTTTTTTGTTAGCAACACTTTTGAGGTCAGCAGAGGGAAATCAAAGGATTTCAGGAATCTAATGGGTGCATTTAAGGTGGCAGGACTTCTTTTGCTTTTTAAAGATGCTCAAATAAATTTGATGTTAAACGTGTTAAAAGTTTCCAGAACCATAAAAATGACGACTGCAAATAAAGGAAAGATTAAAAACAGTAAGTGATTCAAATGTTTCTGATGAGTTGAGATTCTGCTTCATGAACTATTAAAGAAGAAAACATGGTGGTCTGGAATGCAGCCTTGTGCTTGTAAAAACCTATCTGATTAGATTAAAACATTGTAATCCCGATGAGGAAAAAAGCAGAAAAACCCAGGTAGACGAGCAGAATACGGTCAGATTCACGTGGACCTTCACCACTGATCACCCTCTTGAGAAACTTTTTACATTTCAGCAGTTTCCCTTCTCCACACGTCTCAGCGTGTACACCAGCTCTTCATCAGACGAAGGCCAAATCACATAAACGTGAAAAGTTGTTGCCAGGCAACCCGACACCTCCTGCAGCTCTCTTCATTTCCCTCTTTTCCTCCGTCGGATCGCACGTTCTTCGTTATCACCACGAAATAAGAGCTGGCTCAAGCTCACCGCTGGTCCCAGAGAAGATTCTTGATTTATGGGAAATGTACCTTTAAAGATGCTAAAAGACCGCAGGGATTAGATCTGAGGAGAAGATGGAAGTAAAGACGGACTCTGGAGGAAGTTGGGAAAGAAAAAAAACTAAAGAGAAAATGATCAGTTGCTTGTTTTACACATTAATGCAGTGATTTCACCTTATTTATGTATTTTTATCCCATCATCAGTCGCTCTTCCCCACCTATTTAATGCAATTGGATGCAATTGTTACTAATTTAAGCAAAATACATATGGAACTAATGCAGTAACAATAATAGAGAAACGCTGTTTAATTCAAGCATCCTCATTTTTCTTATAGCTTGGACTTATGCTATAGTATGCGGTTTTGGCTTGTTTTTAACACCCCCTAGTGTTCATTAGTGAAAGCAAAAGTGAAACTTATCTCCTCGCTGTGCGTTCGTCTTTTTAACACCTTAATCTAACAGCTGAAATGTCTCCTCAGCCTTCATTAGTGTCTACAGGAGCGGTTCATCACTAAATCAAACAAATCAGTTGTGTTCATGATCTAAAACATGCAGGAAACATGCTGGAAGCAGACTGTAGCGCCAGGCATGTCAGCTCCACGTTACCAAGTCCAACAGGGACCGGACCGCCACTCTGAAGTTGCAAGTGCGATGTTCTGGTATTTTAGCACACACTGGCTCAAGAAAACGATTTAAAAATATGAAAAAGTTGCGTAGTATGCCTTTAAAACCTAATTTTTGTAGACATTATACACATAAATTAAACCAAAATATAACTAATCAGATGTTTGCCATTTTCTGTAATTAACACACAGTTATATGATCATATTTATTCTAAGAATTACAGGAACTTTTTTATTATTTCTGGTTAAACAAATTCTAATCTCACCGTGAAATAGCCTCTGAGATGTTAAACTTATCACCATGCTTTTATTTTGATAGGCTACTTTCTGTTTACTGTAGTTTGAAAGTTTGTTTGCAAAAGATTTCACCTAAAATAGTTTTGTGCCGAAGGCAGTGGCTGCCAATACATCTTTTTAGCACCAAGTGTGATTTATTATGGGTTTAAAATTTCACCTGCTGCCTGCAGCCACTGGTCTATTAAACAAAAACAAGCAGCAGACAGACCAAGTAAACCAGTCTGATGAAAATATCCACATAATAACTAACAGAAAAATGTAAAACATGATTTTTATTGTTATATAACCATTCTGGCTGACCATGAGTACAGCTTTATTTAGAGAAACAGCCTGCAGGATTCTGGATAAGACTCAAACACAAATGTTCAGATATTGACTCTCTCTCACACACACACACACACACACACACACACACACACACACTTCAGAGTTGTCACAGCCATGGCGAGTCTGTATTCTACCCATGGGGCCATCTGTTCTCCCATTAGCCAGTTTGAGGAGGCAGAAACTCAGAAGTCACTAAAAATGAAATATGGCTCGCATGCCAGCATTAAAATGACTCGCCAGGCTTCGGGGAAGAAGAGATGAGTTGTCATTTACAATCAGTTTGAGAAAGTAAGACTAAAGATTTATGATTACATCATACATTTGAAATTATTTTCATTTAAAGGTGTATTATCTAAGAATGAGGTAAGAATGACACCCTGTGGTCATATTTGGGTACTGCAGCCCATTTTCCAAACAAAACAAGTCACTCTCTCACTCCCGGTCCAAGAGCTGGATGGCTGTTGAAAATGTAGCTCGAGGTGTTTTTAAGGGCCAACTATTTGCTTTTAATTTACTGTTAGCATTGTTAGCTCAACGTTAGCTTCTAGTCTTCTTTACCTGATTTTAGAGTAAAACAAAAATGCAGTGGCTTCTTATGGGTACAAGAAATAACTTCTGGGTCGCTCCTGTTTACAGGTTTTGGTTCTTTAACAACTCTGGAGCTTTTTGCCTGCTGGTGTTGAATTACAAATGCCGGCGCAGCAGCGTTAGCTCGCGCAGACTCGCCAACCCCGCAGCTCAGATTGCAAACAATGACTATAAAATCCTTTTTAGTTTTTTTTTTTGTAAAGAAGAAAAACTGACAACCCCCCAGCTGGCTGAGAAGAAAATCTGTTTCTATGCAACCTTCCTTACAACATATTTGACACATTAGGCTATTTTGGGATTATTTCACTGTAGAATTCTTACATATTGTGCCTTTAAATTTGTTCCTAATTTGTTTAATTCTGCAGCCTTTCATATGATTCTTGAACCATCCAAGTGCTCCAGGCTGAAACCTGACCTGTACCTCCACTCAGTTCCCAACAATGAACCGTTTTGGACATGAGCCTAAAAATCCTGTCCTGTTTCTCTTCTCCTTCCCAGCTTCAGACGAGCTCTAGCAGCTGTTATGGTGAATTAATGAGAATAATAATCTGAGGACGCACCCTGCTGCCAGCCTAGGACTGAAATGTGTTCATGTCATCTTGTAAATTTGCTGTGGGGAAAGACTAAACCTTGTAATAAAACAATGTTTTACAATAAAAATATCAGATAAACCATATAATCAACAGACTTGGTAGATTTGTATTTTAATGTTATCCAATTATCAGAAGAGGCTTCTCGTTTCTGAATTTATTAAATAGTGATAAAAGTTCATCAAATATAAAGACTGCATTTGTTTTTGTCTTCATTGATGATAAACTAGAAGCTGAAAGATACAAAAAGAAAAGCTTCCTAAAGAACATGAAGACGACGACGATGACGACGATGATGAAGAAGGTGTTGAAGACAAAGAACATGAAGACGACGACGATGACGAGGAAAACGAAGACAGAGAAGATGATTACGATGACAAACACAAAGACAAAGACAAGGTAAAATGATGATGAAGAGTAAGAGGAAGACCGTACGACAGAGAAGGTGACGTAAATGAAGAACACGACGACAAAGAGAAAAATGTCAACAAGGCCAACAAGGAAAACAAAGACGACAAAGATGATACAACAAATACAAAAAACACGTAGACGTCGACAAAGATGACAAATAACACGAAGGAAAAGTAATTTCTGTTTTTTACTTCAGTTAAAATATTTTTGAATTCTACGTTTTCATAACATTTAACTTGTATTTTATTTAAAGTGACTGTAGTTTCCTGGCGATAGGGGGCAGTACATTTCAGGGTAGTTTAACGCCGTATCGCCGTGACCGTCACTAGTTACGATAAATGTTACCTGTTGAGCAGAAAGCATGCGACCTAATTCCATCTACAGAATGCAATGCTGATGCTCGTTTTCTGGTGGTGTAGGTTCTGGATCTGCTCGGGGTCCTGCGCCTCCTGATGACATCACACTACGGCAATACCACTCGGCCAAAATATATTGCATCTCTTTTTTGATTCTGTTCTTTCACATAGGTTTAGCAGTTTGGTTATTAAATTCATGTTTCTTACCACCTAAATGTTTTCGAACGTGGTAACGTAACTTCCATAGTTCGTACGTCCAGTCAGTCATCTAGTGTGACATCATCGGCAGACGCAGGACCCCGAGCTGGCTCATGTAGAAGGAAACATGGCGTCCCCCAGAGACTTAGACCCATGTCCTATGTATTTTATACCCGATTTTTATGGTTATATGTTACAAGGCCGCGAATATTTTTTAACAAATGGACATCATTTTATTCATTTTCAACATTTCGATGGTAAAAACTACACATGGTCACTTTAAGATCTCTTCATTTTTATTCAGTTTTGAGAAAGTGTGCGTTTATTGGAAAAAGAATCAAAGTACTTGAAAGGTTTTGTATTTTTTAACAGGTTTTGCACATAAGTCATGCATTCTATACTTTTTTGAAGTCTTTGTTCTGCAAAACACTTTTGTAAGATAAATGACTGAAATAAAGGGACTTTTGAAAAATATTCTAATTTTTCGAGTTTCACCTGTAGATTTTAAGCCACATCGCCCATCCCTAACATGCAAAATTAATGTGCCCCTCAAGTTTCCATGAAAGACAAAAAAATCTGCAGATTTTCTCTCAAGTCAAACATAGAAAACGTTTAGGTTTGGTTTACATCTCGGCTAAAAGGAATAAATGTAATTTGTAAATAAAACTGAAAAATGAGGCAGAATTTACTAACAGGAATGTTTCGTTTTAGAGAACCAGAAATCATCTATGAGGAAAACAGATACTTTTAGGATTAAATATTAAGAGAACAGTGTCTCCATCTGGTGGTTTGGTGCAAAAGGAGGATTAAAAATGTCACCATGGAAGGTCTTTAGTTGGTTTTTATGGTTTTTGGACAGAAAAGTTTACAAAAATAATACCTGATCTAAGATACAGTTACTGACGGGTAAAGACAGCAGGTGTTACAGTTTTACACTGAATTACATGAATGAATGAAAACAAAACGCAACACAAAGCTAATTGTGTTAAAACAAGTACTAGTGCTCTTTACAAATGTACGTTTCACAACATGAAATGTGACGTACACAAATCTGAAATCTTTTGCGTAAAATCTGAAAACAGATTTACAAACAACTCCAAATATACATTCAAGACTTCAAAAACAAAAGGTGAAGCTTTAAGTGTAAAAAATTAAGAACTATACCTTTAAACTTCACTAAACCCTATTAATATTAAATTGCTGAATTATCTGATTTTAGGATGCAGCCAATAAAAAACAAATTTCTTCTTTGACTTTTATAGTTTTAAAGCTTTTGTGTTGAAAAGAGTCAAAACAACCACATAAATATTATTTTAAACTTCACGTCTTCCTTTCCCCTCCTTGAATGTGTTCCTACCAGCAGGGGGCGGTGTTGTCTAGTTTACAAGCCAATCGGTTCAGTCTCTTCTTTTTCAGACTAATCTTTTAACCTAATAAATTCTATCCAGTCGTTATAAAGTGAAGTGTTCTTGATGCACACAAATAGAAACGATATTTTTTATTATTTGCAGATTTTGTTCTTGATATTAAGTTTAATTTGCCGTCTTTAATTTCAAAAATAAGATTTTACATCAAATTATTAAATTAAATAAGTTTGTATTAACAAACGCGCTACTTTCCTAAGAGCCTCAAAATCTAATCTGTAGAAAAATATTTGAGACCAAAGAATAAAATCTTAAATATTTGAGCAAAAGCTGGACTTGATATTGTAACGTGTTAAAAATAGACCAAATACCAAGTTTCTCATTTATGGAATTAAACATTTACACACTGGTTTAGTTATGAATAAATATTGGATCACAGACAATACTGCTCTAGCAGACTCAGAGAGGAGGTGGGGGACGAGAGAGAGAGAGAGGGACACACACACACACACACCCACACACACACACACACACACACGTTAAAGAGTAGGTTCGCTGAGAAACCATTTTTTACTTATTTTTGAAAATGATCAGTAACTTTAACATGCAGACTGACCTTCAAAACAGTCTCCTACACCCATCTCCTGCATTAGCGTTTGATAGAAGATAGACGGGAAAACGTTTGGTTCAGAACATTCTGACAGATCTACGTCACATCGTCACTTATCATTCATGGACTCACCCCTCTTGGTTTGCAACAGAGAAGGTTGTTGTTGGTTTAGCGCCCAGTAAACAGAATGTTTCGACTATAAGAAGCTAACCGTTAGCATTAGCAACTCCACCACACAGCAGAACTCCTCCAGGCTTGTGTTATTTGTGGAGATAAAACATCAACGTTGCAGAGCAAACAGAGTCAGTAGTAGAGTTGTGTTGCTGTTAGCCAATCAGAGGAGAGATGTCCAAATATCAGGAAGTAAGACTCCATATCCTGCCGTTTGAAGCTACTTTCTCCTCCAGTTGACTTTTACATCTTCAAACAGGCGCACCAAAGCTTTTTTCCCCCAGAGAACGACATCCAAGCCATTCCTTCATAGAGACCACTGCAAATGTATTAAAATATGAGTAAAGTTGACCTTTAAAAGGGGACATATTATGCAAAGCTCACCTTTTTAATCCTTTTGTGTTGCCGTATTTGTTTCTACTGCCTCTATAAACTCTCCAAATATGAAAAAGTCTGTCCATCTATTTTCTCTCATTGTTTGGTTTGTGCAAATATGTGCATAAAACAGGCCGTTTCAAAAAGTCCCCATTTGTGATGTCACAAACAGGGAAAGTGAAAAAGAACCATCTTTCACGTATAAGAGAGCTGCTTCTGGAGGAACAGCGGCTCCATTATAGTACAGTAGCAGCCTGAGTGGGGAACGGGTGGGCGTGGCCAGCTCCAGCTTGTTTTCTTAAAGTGACAGAACCCTGAAAAGGCTCATTCTGGAAGGTGCTGGAACTGTCAAGAATAAAACTGCTGAATTTGCTTTATGTGAGAGAGATTTAGTGCAAAGAACTTCATGAGCATGCTCGGTATACCGACCATAGACCTATTATACCTTAAGAAAAAAGTCACATGTCCCCTTTAAACTTCACTTTCAGTTCCATAAAGTCCATCTCCTTGGTGTTTTCCTGTCATCACCTGACTTTTGCAGGAGGGGTGTAGAGGTAAAAATGTCCCAGCATCACCCTGAAGAACTTCCGTTTTCTATCATCTATTTAATACCAGCAGAGCAACACAGCCTCCTTATTTTCATTTGTACCCAACTGTGCCAAAACAATAGTGGCCCATTACGGAGATGTGTTTTGGGTCTTTTGATTGATTTGTGGCCTCGGGCTTTGTTCAGCTCCACATTGTAGATCACAAACCCTCAGAGGGCAGCAGTGCTGGCAGAGAGTCACCAGGCAGAGGTCCAGCTTATAAATGAGCCACAAAAGAACACCAGGCACCGCAGCTCTTGTCCCAAATTACTAACAAATGCTAATCAGCTTACAACATGCAGATACCAAAAAGGCCGCGGCCGGTTTTCCCACCACCTTCGATAATTTCATATCTCACCACTAGCATGAGGCAATACCCAGAAGGCTGTAGAGGTTGCACAGGAACCTCCACCAGGAAGGCATGTCAACACGTGTCATTGCAAGATTTGATGCATGTCCCAGCAGTCTCAAGAGCCTGCAGGAGATTCCTGGAGACAGGAGGTAGTTTGAGGTCTTTAACCCATCAGCAGGACCGCTATCAGGATGAGTACTACCAGAACCCTGTGCTTTTCACTCTGAGCTCATGTGGCAGACGTGAAAGGGTCTAGAGAATCTGCCGCAGGAGCTCGGTGATGCCCTGGTCAGGATCTGTGAGGAGATGCTACAGGACTCCATCCATCATAAAAAGTACGCCCTGATGTTGTCAGACATGCATAGAAGCACGTAGGGGCCATACGAACTACCGAGGAACGTTTCATCATTCATCTGAAAACTATTAGTGGGAGTAGTAGTCAAGTTTAACATACGTAATGCTCAGTAGCTGCAACCTTGTGAGTGATTTTCATAGCTAAAACAGCTTGAGTGCTACTGTTTCAGGAAGTGAAAGTCTGATGGAGGAGTGGGGGGGGGTTAGAAAATGGCAGGATTTGAAGTTTTACTCATCAATATTAATGATATACAAACATCTTGCCTCTGATTGGCTAACGGCAACACGACTCTTCTTTCTTGGGTAAAAAATGCAACATCAATGTTTCAGCTCCACAAATCAACCTGAATGTGTTCCAACCATGTTATGGAGCTGCTAATGCTAACGGTTAGCTTCTACAAAATCCACACAGCCTTCCGCGGTCATGAACCAAGGCTGGTGAGGCTAAATGCAAACACTTCCCTTTGACTTCATATCTGTGTGGTTTTTTGACCCGATTGTTTCCCTTCTTCTCTTTTTGCGGTTAATGCAGGAAGCGTTCAGCATGCATGTGACACTCTGACACTCAACATTTTGTGTTTTTGTTTTAGAGGAAGTTACAAACGCTGTGGGTTTTTTCTGCTAGAAACAACTTCCTCATGCTTCCATGTGCTCTTTTTTTTGTTTATTCCTGCTCTACTTGTCCCCGATGCTCATCGACTCATAAAAAATTACTCTCACTTTCTCTCCCTGTCCTAGGGCGAAGACGTAGAAAGCCCTGAATAAGCTTCATCAGACGCAGCTCGTCGGCTTTGAACTACTCCTCCGACCGTCTCCTTTCAGCACTTCAGATCTCTTATCCTTAATTGATTCTGTGCACCAAAGATCAGTGAAGGGAGACAGGCGGCGAACTCGGGGACTGACGGGAGACGTGAGAGGGACTCGGGCCTGAAGAGATGGTGGATAAAGAGTGGCCTTCTTTAGCTGCAAGGCAGAAGCCCACGTGTGCTGCTGTGCCCTTTAATGTTTATGGGAGCAGGTTTTTATGCTGAGGTTTCGGTTTGAATCCGATCTGCGACTTAAATTCTGACCCAAATATGATGCTTGTGTTCAAAATGTTTCCTCAAGACAACGTGCTGATACACCAGGATGCTGCATGTTCATGATAAAGCTGTGATTAGAGGATTATCTCGCCCTCGCATCAATTTTAGATGCTGGTTTTTGCAAATTGCCTTCAAACCTCTTAAATAGAAACTCAAAGGGATTTCTGAATTAGGACGATATAAACAACATCTGAAAATCAGACGCCACATTTATTAGATGCTGTCAGAAATCCGGGTGATCAGTGTTAATCTGGTTTTAAATGTGATTAATGACATCAAATTAGGAGAACATTTAGATCAGAACAGAATATTATGTGCTTTGGAAACGGTTCTGCAGAAGTGGCTCCCGATCCTCACCAAGTGAAACGATTTATTCTGACTGAAGTAGGAGATGGAGATAGACGGCATGTCCGCCACGGGCCTGAACCAGAGATAAACCAGCCTACGTTCACTAGGAAATAATTAAAGTTCTGTGAAAGCTGACTGTTGGGATCTTTAGCTTTTTTACTTGCATGTTGGATTTTATCTTCATGGTTGATTCTGAACTCCAATAACCCTGAATTATCTGCCCTCCCTAAAAGATTGGGGTAATCTCTATATGCATACACATCAAATCTCCTGTCTGCACAGATATAAGCAGAGTAAACAAAGTTTTATTCGTCAAGGATTTCATGAATGACCAACTTTAGGGATTATTTTGTGGTTCTAGGGTTAGGATTCGATTATACGTGCAGGTTCATTTTCAAGGGAGTCCTGGCCAAGAGGCAGCAAAAGTTAGTTACAAAATTTATCAGTTACACAGACATGTTATGTACAAAATTACAGAAGGCAGTTACAACACAGGGAATCTGTCTCAAGGGCTCTCAGTCTGGCTTTAAATGTATTCAAGGAGATGAGCTCGGTTAGTTTCCAGTTTTCCTGCAGCCTGTTCCATGCAGAAGGAGCAGAGTGAGCGAAAGCCCTTTTACCCAGTTCAGTGCAAGCAATCAGCTGTGTTCATGATCTAAAACATGCAGGAAACATGCTGGAAGCAGACTGCAGCACCGGGCAGGTTTTTTCTAAGTCCCGACAGTCCGGACCGGCACTCTGAAGTTGCAGTTCAGCAAATCAGTGTTGAGCTGAAAATGCAAAATGAGTCTCCAAAGACCTCAAAACGACAGAAGCACATAAAGAAAATGTGATGATTTCCAGTCCGTGGCTGAAATTCTACAGACTTGTAAACATTTAAGCGACTGAACACAACCGTTTTCAATAATTCAGACTTCATGAACCTGCAGCCTCATACAACCCTAAAGCCTGAATGTTTTAATCATTTTATCCTCAAACTTTCAATAAATCATCCTGAAACCTTTGGGGTGAACCAAATATGGTTCACTACTTCTGAGATTGGTAACAAAGCACGGTGTGGGATTGTAACCTGTGTCAATGATTTTAAAAATAAACTCTTGTGGAAAATTATTATCAAGATTGAACTGCTGTCCTGTTGTCACTGGACTTGACTGCTGCATTTGATACGGTGGACCATGACATTCTGCTGGATTGCCTGCAGAACTGGGTGGGGATTACAGGGGTGGCTCTCCAATGGCTGAGATCCTATCTTGAAGATAGGAGCTTCTGTGTGTGCATGGGGGAAGCTTCATCAGCTTGGGAAAGACTCAGGTGGGGGGTCCCTCAGGGCTCAGTCCTTGGCCCCCTTCTGTTTTCACTCTACCTCTTGCCTCTAGGAAGCCTCCTGCAGCAACATGGTGTTAAGTTCCATTTCTACGCAGATGATTGTCAGATTTACTTGTCCCTCTCTCGGGGGGCAGGAGGCTCTGTGTCTGCATTGTTGAACTTTGAGGGACGTTAAGGCATGGATTG
Source organism: Aphyosemion australe (assembly GCA_006937985.1). Classification (NCBI taxonomy): domain Eukaryota; kingdom Metazoa; phylum Chordata; class Actinopteri; order Cyprinodontiformes; family Nothobranchiidae; genus Aphyosemion; species Aphyosemion australe. The sequence continues at coordinate 916,131 of SSNS01000031.1, read as the reverse complement.
CCTCTAACTTCCTCTTTTTAAATGAATCCAAAAATGAAGTCATAGTACTCAGCCCTGGTGAAAGAGCTGGAGCAGGTGTCAAGGTTGATCTTGCTTCCTTGGCACCGTATGAGAAAAGTATGGTCACTAATTTAGGGGTGAAAATCGATGCAGCCCTTAAATTTGATGCGCAAATAAACATGGTTGTTCGGGCATGCTTTTTTAATTTCAGACGGCTTTCCAAGATAAAGCCTCTCTTGTCAAGAGTCCATTTGGAAACAGTAGTACATGTTTTTATCCTGTCTCGTCTTGACCAAAGACTGTATATATAAGGTCTTGACTACTGTAATGCATTGTAATGCATAAAAGCAGAACACTGATGTCAACATCAGGGGCGGGTCCAGAGGGGAGCATGGGGGGTTCACTGGTCACCCCTTCAGAAAGGCTAGCCACCCCTGGTGCCCCTCAAAACTGAGACAATAAAACATCTGCATCATATAAATATAAAAAAACCACAAAATCTATAACACAAACAATAAAATATCAAACGTAAGCTGACATTTTCAAAGTGAAACTCAAAAGTCTGACTGTAAGTGAATGCAGCACAGACAAGTAAAGTTAAGTAAACTTAGGTGAAGTTAGAATATCACAGAACATGTAACCCTAAAATAATTATTGCCATCATTGTTTCTAGTAGTAGTTTAAATACAGGAGAGAGTTTGGTGGAGGCTTTAATTGTGGGTGCCCCCCAGGTTCATTGTTGTGTCCCCCTCCAGAAAATACTCTGGACCCGTCCCTGGTCAACATTTGGAGGAATTTAGGATTTCATCATCATCTAACTGACCATGAACATTCATGACTTTGTGAATGACAAACAGATCCTCTTATTTCTTGTTTATGGTGCAAATTAGACCCAGATTTTTTAGTTAAATGCACTGATCAATAAATGGATGTTTCTGTTTACAGCGCTGCCTGCAACCAAGCAACAAAACACTGAAACCTCTTATAAAAGTTGGAGCAGTTACACAGATTCCAGTTGCACAGTAACAGATTTATTCATTCATCTCAAGTTTTATCACCCATTTATAGAGTCACCGTTTTAATCAGCTATAGACAAAAGTTCAAAGAGCGACTAATTGTGACAAAGATCGCCCCAGTTTTATGATGCTGACTTGCAATAATGTTTGAAAAAAAAGACTAAAAATCAAACTAAAATAAAGCAAAACTTTTGTAATAATATATATTTGTGAAAAAGGTTTTCAGGGCACCAGAGAAGGTCCAGAAGGCTCCATAACCTCCAACTTAAAGGTGTGGGATCAGGGCAGCAGGCAGGTATGAGAGCATCTGCTGCAAAGGGTCAAGAAGGGCTGAAGCCACTTCTTTCCAAGAAAAACATCAGAAAAAGACTGGTATTCTGCTAAAGGTCCAGGGAGGACAGCTGCGGGCATGAGAAGTCCTTTTATCTGCTTTCTGATTGTTTAGAGCATCTGAAATGAAGATTGTCTGCCATACGAAAGGTGAGCGCCTTCCTTAAGCATCTCGAGACCGCTGATGTGTGGGGATGCTTCTCAGCCAAGGGAGTGGACTCCTCAGAACAGCCATGAGTAAAGAATGGTACCAAAACATCCGCCCAGGGGAACACCCCAACCATCCATGAACAGTTTGGTGAGGAAACTCCTTTTCAAGCATTGTCCTATAAGGCTCAGATTGTGACTCCAGGAAAACAAGATTCAATTTTGGGTCCAATGTCCTGAAAACTCCACCAACATTAATCCCATTAAGAAAAAACTTAAAACACCAAGCATTGGTTATGCAAGAAGAGGCTGTCATCAGTCAAGATCTGGACCAGCAGTTGACCAACAGCTTGCCAGGGTGAACTGTAGGCCTTAAAAAGCACAAAAGGTCTCTGGAACCTAAGAGATGCTTGTAATCATCCTCCAGTAAACATAAAAGCATCTGACAGAAAGATATGACGCTGAAGCAGCAAACATGCGTGTATTCTGATCATAAAGGAAGTCTTCAAAAGGATTTTTTCCAGAAATCTCAGAAGATTTTGGTGATGCCTGAAGGTTAGTGTTCACTTCACTGCCTCCAAACAGAATCCATCGTTCATACCCTGCAGAAGGAGAAGATGCATCACTGTCGACGTGTGCAGCCTTCTCAGCTTAGCATCAAAACAAAGCCGGTGGCAGAAGGATGGAACACCGCGGACTCCTGAGATAGTCATCTATTATGGACTTTGAGCCCTGCACTGGAACACACCACCTTGGTCTCCGGGGTATGCTCACACACATCTCCTTGAATCAGAACCCTGTAATCCCTCAAGGACAAACTGCTTCTCACAAGAATCCCAAACAGGCGAAGGCAAATGACGTGCACGTGTAGCTGACCAGTATCTTCCATCACTACAGATCCCCGGCTGGGATCATCCATCATGCTTTTCTCTGTCCTCTGCAGGCGCAAACCACACGTTTTTGGGAAAAAACTGGCATCATTTTACCTCAGGAGGCTTAAATCTGAAGCTGCAGCTTTAAAATACCCAAGCACTAGTTTTACATTTTGAGATGAAGGTGCTGCAGCGGTCCAAACTCTAACGAGTAGACCTTAATGGCTTTTTCTAAAAGCCTTCACTCTTAGAGTAGAACAAAAACGCTGAGTAGATAAAGTAATTATTGGCTGGCTGGCCTCCGAAGACCTCAAAAATTCCATGAAGTCATATTTGTCCTTTGGCGCCTGCCGTGTTTGTCCTCTGCAGGGATTTGCGGTCCATCGTCACGTTTCACAACCACCTTTGTGGTTCAGTTCTTCCAGAATAGTTTATGAAACCATCGTTTATCTATAAAAACAAACCGCAAAAGAAAAGGAAAAGAATGCATTTTTTGTTCCTTTCCATGTCTAAGAAGATCATCAATTATCATTCCTGATCACAATCTTTAAGGTTTAAAAAAAAACATCAATCTTTCCTGGAATAATTTAATCAAACAAACACAAATGACATCTGATGAATATGTTCATGTTTATCATTTTTAACTTAAAACTCACCCAGACGACCTTTTAGATGAACTGCATCACTGGTCATTTAATTGATCCCAGTCATTTATCGTAAATATCCATGTTTCCACGATAAGAGTTTCTGGGAGGGGGAAGGGGGTGCCTTCGTCCTCTCAGCAGTTCTGTCTCCATACAAAATCATATCTGTCAGGACTTTGCTACGACGACAACATATCGCGACCATTTAGCCGAAAACCGTCTGCAAACATTAATAACATTTAAAGTTTTAATCTGTCAACAGTATGTTGTAATTTAATCCATTCACGGGGACGTAAAAGTGGCGTTCAATGACCAGAAGAAGCAGGGTTTCTCTGTAGGAGCATCATGATTTATGGCGTTGTGGGGGGATTTTTGCAGCAATTTTCAGCGTTGGGAGTTTAGAAACAGCTGTTATATTTAGTATATACAGTTTTACAAATGCCAGTTGTTTGGTGACATCTGCTGATGTAATTTCCTAATCAGCATGAGTTAACCACAAGTCCCACCCAGCAACTCTGCCGGGTCATTTCCAAGTACATAGTCCAGTTTAGGTACTCAGCTGGTCCCTGAACTGGCCCGGAAAGTGGTCCTTTTGTAGGTTGGCAAGCCATCCTATATATGTGATGTTATAGTCTGGCCACGAACCAATGACAGAGCGCCATCATGGGGTGGGATCTATGGTTGTCTTTGAAACTGTCTCTGCATGCTATTGGACAACGAACAGCGTGACGTACTCATCGCTACAGATGTCAGTCAACAGGGCAGTCCGCCATAACCTGTTGAAGACGCAAATACATATTTTTTTCTAAATAAATGACTTAAGTACCTCCATCTTCGGTCTAGATTCTAGGCTACCTCTATCTGCCCTTGACTCAAGGAAAACCCAAGTCTAAATAGTCCAAAGAAGAGGTCACAGCCATTTCAAACAAGCCTCCGCCTTCTTTGTTGTTTTGCTCAGTCGCAGTAACATCCCGCCCACTAAACCAATAGAGCGATGCGATTGGCCAGATACAAAACTGCGCAGGCCAATGGTAGGCCTGCATGGAGCATGGTGACTGTTTTTGCTACTGCTACGGTTTGTCTAGATTTCTAGAATAGTCCTTTCAGGATGGCCGGGTGAATCGGAGACGGGCGCACGCCACGAAAGCCCGGTAAAATTACCCAAAAGTTCCGATAGTGGAAACAAACCTAACTGTGATACAATACCTGACTAAAACCACATTAGTCATGAACCACTGGACGGATTTTCCCAAACCTTCAGAGCGTACACTTTACCTCTCCAACTAGTTAACTTTAGAGGTCAACCCAATTCATAATGGCTGCCACAGATAGCCTTAGAAAACTCAAACATGGCTATAACTCAGTTTTATGGTAAATGGTCTGTATTTGTATAACACCTTCTTAGGGTTCTACAACCCCCCAAGGCGCTTCACCAGTCCCTCCAACCACCACCAAGGACACAACAGCAGCATTCTCTGGCGGGATATGCAATATGCATTCTTTCCTTTAATATTCCATGGTTTTTGCATCTTCAGCTCTCCTTGTCTGGTAAAAGGCAGCTTTTCATTGCAGTTTCAGAACTCTGCATATAATAGGCAACAAGATATTTGCACAATGTTCTACCAGTTCTAAAGGCAAATATGGACACAGACATGAGCCAACATGGAGGGAAGCAGTGAAACACATTAATAGGCAGCAAAACTCTCTTAGAGAATAGAAATATTTGCTTTTGTTAAAAATATGATTTAAAAAGTCAGAATTGTGTCTTTCTGTCTCCACGTGAGGCTTTGCATCACAATTCTCAGTCTCCCTCAAAGCATGGCCATGTTATGCAACAACTAGCTAGGCTGCGAGCATGCAAGTGGAAAATAGTGACCGTCTGCAGGCTTGCATGTAAACTCTGATCTGCAAAGCAATACCAAACATCCGAGAGGTTAAAAGAAGTTTACTTGAAAAAGAACAAACATTTTTATTATCAAAAAATAACGAAAAACGTCTAAATTTGCACATTTTCCAGCTTTTTAAGATGATTTTTTTAACGTTCTGTCCTGAAACAAACATGGTTCTCTGGGAGGATTCTAATAGAAAAATCTCTTACCAAACACAAGAAAATATATTTTTACGTAGAAACATATTCTTTATGATTTCCTATGACTAAAATGTTCAAAGATGCAGAAAAATCAGACCAATAAACCTTTAAACTGCAGCGCCGTCTCCAAAAATAGCATTTTAATTGGTTGTCTGCAGTAATTTGAATCAATATTCAAATGCAGACCTCATGCAAAACCAATTTCACTGATGATTCAATGGAAACTGGGTCATTTCTAATCAGCAGTCACAGCAGCTAAGATAAGATGATTATGAGTCAGTGTGCAATCTAACTGGAAGGGAACAAGATGTCAAGTCTTTCACTTCAAAGGCAACAAAACCGTCGACTAAAAAAGGTCAATCGACTGGTTTTCGAGAGGTCCAGACTCCCTCTGCCAGCTCTTTAGTTCTCTCTGATAATCTCCACTCTGCTCGGTAATCGCCCGCTCCCCCGCCCGAGTCTACCAGCTCGATTCTCAGAAACATCTCTCTCTCCAGGATCACGGAGGCCAGCACCAAGTCCGTCGCTTGTCTTGCTCTCGGTAATCTTGGGGATGAATGAGAGATTCCTCGACGGGAAGGCGGGCCGCGTTTGACCCCTCTGCTGCTGACGTCCTTCTCTTCGTGTTTCAACAATGAGGCATCGTTATCGTCCGAGGTAGACGAATACGAAGAGCTCTCATTGGTCGAGTCAGAGCTGGTGGATGACAGCGTGTCCTCTGATTGGTTCACATCCACCTGCTGGGTTAATTTCCGGCTAGCTTGTCTGCTGACGGACAGCCATCGGAGGGAAAGGCATCGCGTCACCGCCAGCCATAACTGCTGAGGTCTGAGTAAACTCGGTCTTGGCGGATTTGTGACACAAATGTCGTTTTTCTCCGCTTGTGTGCGATCTGTCGCTACTTCCACCACCTCTGTGACCGAGGTTTCTTCTTTGAGTTCTATCTGGTCCTCCTCGAAGCTCAAAGACCCGCTGAACCTTTGACTCCTCTTCATCTCACATTCTGCCTCGACGTCCGAAAACGAATCCCCGTCAGACGAACTTCCAGAAGGCGAGGACTGGTCGTCTGAAGATGCTGACCATGGTTGATGGTTCTCTTCAGATCCAGAGGAACAGCTTCCCCTTTGGCCTCTTATCATACTTGGAAACCTAGCCGCCCAGTGCAGGTTTTCTTCTCGTTCAATGGCAGCGAATCGAGATTTTCGCAACAACAACCACCGCAGCTCTGCTAACATGGCGCTTCATGGCATCGACTCTGCTTCAAGAGGCACAGCTTTGCAGTTAGGCAGCAATGACAGTGTGATGTCATGTGCGCACACACAGCTTTGCACACACAAACCCCTACATGGCTATGTGTTCACACTCCAGTTGAGTGAGCAGTGACTTGCCTCAGAGGGAAGTGATGCCACATTGCATGATGTCATACCTCGCTGCAAACCAGAAGCAAACGGTCTGTGTTTGTGCAAGAACCCAGATGGCAAACAAATAAACATCAAAACGGAGCTAAATGTTTATAAAATGAGCCTCTCTGTTTTTCTACAGAAGCAATGAGGTCCTTATCTTCTGTTATTGAGTTGATGCACGATGTGGAAAAACAGAAAATTCTTGTCGGCTACTAAACTTTCTGCAGCAAATGTTTCGTTTTGCATGGATAAATTGTTGCATGCATCTGTTCAGCTTGTTTTTCAGGACTGTTGCAATCAAACCTCTGCAGGTGAGACCTGAGAAACGATGGGTGTTCTGTTCCAGAGAAAGAGGAAATTGTGGTTTATTCTTGTGGCAACGAGAAACTCAGTTTCCCGTCTGAAACTATTAAAAGTGAATTAAGGCAAACCCTAGAAGCTGCAACGCTGCAATTGTAGGTCTTTCAACTCAGGCGGAATCTGTAATCCGCTAATAAAACTAATAAAGCTAAAGTAAATAATTCTGAGACTGAACATGAGGTGCAAGCTAAACGAATAAATGAAGTATGGCCTGGATACATTTTAAAATGCTTTTTAATTGAGTCTTACTGAACATGTACATACATTTCAGGGTAGTTTACACCAAATCGCCGTAACTGTCGCTAATTTAAAAATATATTGCGATAAATGTTACCTGTCGAGCAGAAAGCATGCAACCTCTGCGTGACTCCTCAGACTTTGATAGTCCTTCAGTTAATTCCATGGAGAGAATGCAACGCTGATGCTAGTTTTCTGGCGGGGTAGGTTCCGGATCTGCTCGGGGTCCTGCGCCTGCTGATGACGTCACACTACGGCAATACCACTCGGCCAAAATATATTGCATCTCTTTTCGATTCTGTCCTTTCACATAGGTTTTGGAAAGAGTTTAGCAGTTTTGTTATAGAATTTATGTTTCTTACCGTCTAAATATTTTCAAACATGGCAACGTAACTTCCGTAAATCGTACGTCCAGCCAATCATCTAGTGTGACGTCATCGGCAGGCGCAGGACCCCGAGCCGGCTCACGTAAAAGAAAACATGGCGTCCAATATGGCGTCCTCCAGAGACTTAGACCTGCGCCCTATGTATTTTAGACCTGATTTTTATGGTTATATGTAATAAAGCCGGCAATATTTTTCAACGACTGGACAACATTTTATTCAATTTCAAAAACATTTTGATGGATATTTCCAGAGATTAATGGTAAAAACGACACATTGTCACTTTAAAAAGGCTTAACTGATTAAAAAAAACTCCCAAACATTCAGTGGCACCCCCAAAGTGTGGACAGGGGGGGCCATGGCCCCCATAAACATTTACTAGGGGCGCCAATGCAAACATGCCAACTTGAGAACAACTTTCAAATGGTTAAAAGTATATTTAGGGGGATCTATTGGGAAATGTTAAACATTAAGAATAGTTTACTGGATCTAACGAGGGGAAAATTGTTGCAAAAAGTTATTGAATTGCAATAAATCATTAAAATGAAATGAAAAATGTTTGTTTTCTTGCTTTGTTGCCTGCTCATGCTATTTAAATCAGAGAAAACAAAAGGTCTGACATACTATTAGTCAGTTTAACCTGACCTCTGGACCGGAGCCCAGCAGGATCCATGACCGTACGTGCAAAAGTGGCCGTGTGCTCATCCAGTACAGTTCAGGGTCAAAGGTGACTGTTGGGTTCATTTATGGCTATACAGTTGCAGCTTAGACCTCACGTTTCCACGCAGTCATGCACACTTACACCACCTCGGGCAGAAGCCTGCATCGACTCAGTGTCTGCTGACCTTTCACACGAACGCTACAGCTGATTTAATCTGCAGGGTTCTCCATATTTTCTAGGAATACGAACACCTACTCAGATGTCACACACTGAGAACTTAAGACAATTATAACGAATGCATAGATTTGCATTATTCAAATATGCATAGTTAAATATGCAACATCTGCAGGTGTTTAGCTGTTAGCTGTTTTCCCCCAACTGAAACAAAACTCATATTTGACTCTTTAGTGCATTTTTGAGGCAACCCACTGAAAACAGTGACTGGTGAAAGCCAAAAACATCATTCCAAACGTGGGATTATCCAAAACCTTTTGCCGTGTTTGCACAAAATTCATGTGATGAGCCACGTTAATGTGAAGCTACTCGCTGAACTGGTTGCAGACATGCCACAGTCTGTTTACTTCTGAGAACCGGGCCATAGTAAATGTTGATGGTGCTTGTTGGATTAGATGGATAGATCATTAACCAGCATTTGGACCAAATCAAATCATCACAGTTTGCCAATATTTGTGTCCAGGATTCCTGAAAGACTAAAGTCAACAGATTTGATTTCCACACAGTTACCTGATAAAAACAAAACCGAAAAGCATCCGTTTACCCTTTCAATCCCTCTAACCCCACGTATAAGGCTGAATCTTAAAGCAATGATTGGTTTTTCCCCTGCTTTCCCTCTCAGTGGTAGAAGAATGCAACAAGAATTATGGAGAGGCGTTCTCCAAATTGTCCTTTGCAAACAAATGATAAGCTTGGCTGAATACCATTCCTGGTTTCAGTAAAAAGCTGTAGTTTCTTCACATTCCCTGTCCTGGATGCATCCATCACAATGCTGTGCTGCTGAATTATATATAATAGAACAGTACCTGTTGGGGATGCGATGAGCCGGAATATGTGCTGAAATATTCACTCTCTGTCGAGGCCTCTGGAAAAATAAAGCACAAAAAAAGCTTTAACTAAAAACAAACTGCATAATAGCTCTTCAATTACACGCATGAAAGGAATTTTATAAAGTCTGAAGATAAAGTAGGAGTCCAAAGTAATTTCTCGTGTTACAGAAGCATTATGCTGTAGTAAAGTGGACGTGAATTGAAGCTGCTGATATAAAAAATTCATTAAAGCTTTGGAGAGCAAAAGCAGGTGAAGCAGAAAGTACTCCCGCTGTTTATGGTCTGCTTTCACACATATAAATTATAAAATGGTGACGAAAGAGCAGAAAACACGCCGCTGCGGCTGCACTTACCTGAGTTCTTCTAGAGTTGGATGAAAATGTCAAATTCATTAATTTCAGGTGTGTAAAAAGACTCCAGGTGCAGGAACCAGAACGGCCACGCGAGGGCGCAGTTGGCTCCTCCACGTTTCAAGCAACAGGAGATTAACCACAGCACGCGGATGTAATAAGACTTCCTATTGGTTAAAAGGCACCAGCGAGTGTGTTAAACCCGCTGTGATTGGACAGTTTCAAGTAGGCGGTGCTTCGTAGGTTATTTCATTGATGTGCAGCTGGTGGAAGCAGATTTAACGCACGGAGTGGACGGGCAGAAGAAAGTGATGAAGGCTCGATGTAGAGGGTTTTAAAAGAAGGCAAGAGGAAGTTTTTCTTATTTTAAAAACGTGGCGCACCAAAGATTCCCAGCAGCCAAAAATGCTCTGCCACGTTACTCGTCCGGATTCGGTGGTGATGGAAGTGGAAGTTGATGCGAAGGCGAACGGTGAAGACTGTCTGAATAAGGTAGGCGCGTTAAACGCGCTTTGTTCGGTCGTTTTCTTATACTTTGTTGATGTTTAACTGGCTGTCATCGTCTAATAAGTGAGTAAAACGCTCACCGAGTCATAAAACTTCAAATTCTCCTCCGCGTTGAACTTAATTTCACTACATTTGGCGCTCAGTGTAAAGTTAAACATAGCATCGGTAAGCTAGTTTCTGCACAAATTAGCCAAATTGTTATTTAGTTTCACTTTTATGGTGTTAAAATGACTTTTGTTGTTGTTGAATCCTTAAAAGCGTTGGTCCAGACATACAAAAGAGATGCAACTTTTACTCTGGGGCTCTTGGAAACATTTATTTGTAATTATTAAACACTAACTGGTGTTTTTAATGGTTGAAATGGTGACTTTGTGTGTGTGCATAGAAGTTTGAACACATTACAGAGAAAGTTCCTCTTTTTTGCACCATCAGAGACTGGTGTCTTTGTCCGGGGTTACTAAAGTTCATCCCTTCTCATTTGCATTTCTCCTCCTGGCTTCTGTCTGAACTCAGTTCTTTAGGTGGAAACAGTGCTCAGACTTTGTTTAAACCTTTTATTCCCAACAGGAAGTCTCAGCTTTATTGCAATACAATTTTATTCCTAACAAATTTAGTATGCAAGCCATATTCCCAAGTTGCTGCATCCAGGATTTTCTGACAAGATGCAGTGAATTAATTTATTCTATAAATTTAAACATTAGGAACCTTTTGTTTAACTTCCACCCTAATCAGCTGTTTCTTTTGCCTCTCAGGTTTGCAGAAAGTTGGGCATAATTGAAGTGGACTACTTTGGGCTGCAGTTCACGGGCAGCAAAGGGGAGAGCTTGTGGCTGAATCTGAGGAATCGCATCTGCCAGCAGATGGATAACGTGACGCCCTGTCGGCTGAGGCTGCGGGTCAAGTTTTTTGTTGAGCCCCATCTCATCCTGCAGGAACAGACGAGGTACCTGCACTTTCAAAACGTTTTATGCATCAATCTGAAACAGGAGGCACATGTCAGAAAGACACGGATCAGATTAAATGCTGCACACGTTCTTTAGAAATGAGATAAATCAGCTTACATCCTTGTGTACATGGATGTTGTGTCAGAGAGAGAGAGAGAGATCGCCCAGCTCAAAACCTGATCACTTTGTTTCCACTGCAGTGGAAATGCCCTTTAGTAACCTCTTTGTTAAGCCTTCCTGGGTTACTATAGGTCATATTGGTGGAGCACCCAGCTGGAAATGTGATCCAGTGTCCCCCACCCCCTCTACCCCGGGACCCTGTGGTCTGTGTGGCAGTCGGGACCCCTCATCTCCGTTGCCGTTTGAAACAAAAAGCCCTCCCGTTTGACAGCGTGGGTTGGAAACGGGCCAGTCGAGTATTATTTTTATTTCTTCCTCCTTCGCGGTTTGGCTTTCATGGGGAAAGTGAGTAACGAGCACTTGTGACACAATTAAATTTGTAACCGCCTTGGGACGCGGCTCGCGTTTCCTATAAGTGACTCCTTTATTTTTATTTACCACCTGAAAGGCTGGCAGCTGTTGAAAAGAAGGAAGTCCAGATCCAGACTCCCGGGTCGCAGCGTGTAGCTGATTTTTCACACCTGGCGAGGCCGCGGCTGTTTCACGCTGCAGAGCTGGAGCCACTCGTGTGATCCTGGGCATCTGCAGGACGTCGCTAATTAAGCACAAATGTAGCCGCTCGCACCAAGATGCTCCTCTGCTTTCATCTTTCACATAAAACTCAGACAAGGTCGCATCTCTTTTCTGTTTGTCCGCCGTTTGAAGTGGAAAGTGAAAGCAAAGTGGGAGAGCAGAGAGCAGTTGGCTGGCTGTGCTCTGACCTCCACTAGATTACACGGGGTTATCTACAGATGGCTGCTGTTGGCTGAGCGGCTGTGTGTGTGCGCGGGGGGGTCTCCGAGTCGTGAAAAGGTGAGATAAAGATAAGGGACAGCCGGCATGTGGAGCTGCTGTCATTAAAGCGATGGCGCCGCCACCTTTCACCCAGTTTGGCCCCTGGAGGCGGTCTGAGGGCAGACGTGACTCACGGTGAAATAAAACTCCCCCGTTCTGAACGATAACCAGCCTAGAGGCCGTTTATGATTCACTTTTATTATTGTGACTGTGTGAGTGAACGTTGAACGTCCCCGCCGTCCTTCCTATAGGCTCCATGACGTAACCCTCTGATCTGGCACAGAGCTGCTTATATAAGCCGCTGTCAACCACACGGATCGGCTCGCTAACTGAATTAGGATTAAAATCTAGCTGTTTAAAACACTCGCTATAATAAAGCTGCCCCCCCTAATACTCGTAACCATCTGAGGTGTGTGTCTTCTGCAGCAGATGTGACTCCACGCTCGCTCCCTTCCAGGCTCCGTTTTCATAAATCTGTACTTCCTCTCAAAGCTCAAAGCACCTTTCTCTTAAAATAAATGAATAATCTTTCCTACCGTCTCTATTTGAGGGCGTCGCGTTGCTTTGAAGCTCACAAATGAAGCAACAACTGCTGCGGGGGGTCAGTTCAGCGTTTTTAAGCTAGTATCTGACGGAGGGAGACTAGCCAGAGGCCCAGAATTCACATTCAGTTTCCTCCGCAATTATTTTTCCAATTTATCCTGAAGTTATTTGGGATTTTCTTGCCTCATTCAGATCATTTTAGGACACCAGCGATGAAGAAGAGCAGATGATGAAACCTCCGATCAGCTGATTAAAAACACCAACAGCTTGTTTTATCGTTCAACTCTCTGGTCTGAGGAGTTCAGCTTTAAACAAGTGAATTAGTTTCCCTTCATTAGCGGTCCTCTTTAACATTCTGATCAGGCACACGTGGGATTCCTGGGGAGGGAAGTGGATTAGCTACATGCTTTCACACAGAAAATTACTTTTTCCCCTTGATTCTGAGCTCGGGTTTAATTCATGTGTCAGAAACCGTCTGGAAAACGACTTCCAGGCGTGAACGTGACAGAAGCAACAGCTGGAGTCTAAAAATAGGGCAGGACTCTGTTCTATTGATCGTCGAAACTCTTGTGACCGCTCCTTCTGTTACATAATCTCCACCACTCGAGGACGGCTTCACCGGCTGACCTGGAGACAAAAATCTTTCAAAGTAAAAGCTTTTCTTTGTGCGCGCTGGTCTTGTGACGGACGATCGATCTGTCGAGTGTTCCTGCCAGCTAAGGGGGAAAAAGTCCCTTTCTTAAGGTTAAACGAACCCAAAACACCTGAAGAAGTTTGTTTTTCCCTGAAATCTAAAGTATTTATTCCGCTCACGCACTAGTTTGATACCTGCGGGCCTAAAATCACGTTCATCTGCACGCCTTGCGTCTAAACGGACTGGATTTCACCTGCTAACGTGTTTGTTAACCTTTGTCCCAAATTGGAGGCCGTTGTATTTATTCAGAGCCTGAACTCGGCGCCGCTGCTGGCCCGTAATTGCTGTTTTACCAGCTATTGACCCGTTGAGTTTAGCACACAAACGGCCTCTTTGTTTTAGCGCCGTGTAGCTTTCAGTCCGGCTCGTCACGGTGCAGCAGGACATGTGTTGCGCTCGGTGCCTGGAATTAATGTGCTGCAACTTTGTGTTTTATATGATCCGGCCCGCCCTCAGCCTGGAGGAAGGTGTTGGGCAAAGTTTACTGTAGGTCATTGACTGAGAGTAACCCCAGCACATAGCTTGTGGCAGCTTGTTATTTGACTAGCTCACAAACCGCATTGTTAAGAGTCGAGCTGAAACTCTGCTGCTGATTGGCTGCGATCTCTAGGCAGCGTGTTGAGTTTCAGTTTGTGGGCATGTTTTGTTCCTCTGTGCTGTGAACCAACTGACTGGACTGGAGTAGAAACACTGGTATAGGTGGATGGAACCCACTTTAGCTCAGGTTTAGGGAGATTTTAACTCAAAACTGACTAAAACATTCAAATCTGAACTAAACTGATAAGTTTTATTTTCTTTGTGCAGCCCAGCTTCCCACACAACTCCTCTGGAAACCTGCACATAACACGAATAATCCTCTTAAAGCGTTGCTTATGGGTCGCCTCTTTAAAGGAGAAACGGTGTGATGCAGTAGAAGTAGGCCACCGAGCTTCAGTCTCAACACAGACTTCCTGGCATTGAGTCTGCGGTGTTGTCGCAGGCTGCAAAGAGAACAAGGCGATGGCGAGACTTTAGAAGTACACGCAACCCCGGAGAGGCACGTGTGAAGATCCGAGTGAGTCGAGAAGAGTTGGGGAGGGATCCGCCTGGAAACGGTTTAGCTAAGAGTGTATGAGCTTCATCACTATCGTTTAATATACCATGTTAGAGATTGACTGATATATAGGGATACGCCTCTTTAATAGAGCTGAGTTAAAGTCAGGCACATCCACGGGCAGCCCTGTGCAGGTACATTCATGTAAGATTCAACAGTTGGTTCAGTTCAGTCTAACAGGGTGTCGTACTAAATGATCTTTTTCTACGGTTCGGCCTGCCGTCCACGCGAAGGTGAAGATAAACGAAACCCCAACCATGGTGGACGTTTGAGTTCTCTCAGCATCTGCTCGTGGACGGTTTTCGGTTTTACGGTGACGACAAAATGCAAAATGTTCACACTCATTGTTATTTTTACAAGCTCAGTTAATCAGCATAGACGACCATGGGCGAAGATGACGTTAAGGATGGTTATCGTCCGCCACCCAGTTATTCCACGTCTGGGGAATGATTTTCACAGAAGGCTCCTAAGATTTGGGGAACTACTGCCACACCTACCATACAATACCATACCGTTTCATTTATATAGCGCAGTTTAAATACAGCATGTGAGCTGAGCAAAGCGCTGCACAGGCAACAATCACAAAATAATGATGTTAAAACAGGTACAAATATAGATAAAAGCAACCTAAAAACAATTTAAAACAAAGGCAAAATAAAAATAAGAAATAAAAAGTCATTGTCCCAAAGCATAAAAGTGGGTTTTCAATAGTGAGCATTCCACCTGGCTACGTGTGTGCATGGCCCGAGTGTTCAAACACTGATGCAGATCAGAAATGTTGGGCATCCACTGTTATTGTCTAAATATGGCGGGAAATGTCTGGATGTTATAAAAACGGCCCAGATCAGTCATTCTCTATATTAAATTCAAACATCCAGGCCCAAATTTTAGGTTTAACTCAAAAATACAGTTGTGCAAAACTATTTTTAGATTTTGTTTCATAACGTTAATGTCAACCAGTTGTCTTCAAACAAAACGCTCTGGTTCTGTACGACCTTAACCTGGATGAACCCAGCAGGAGCACAGACTCTGTTTAGTACAACAACAAGTGTTTTCATTCAAACCGGGGAGAGAAATAAAAAAGAACCAGACGTGTTTGGGAGTCTCGGCGCCTTGTTTTGATCATAACACGGGTTCTTGTTGCTGTGTGGCGCTCTGTGACATAACCGGAGTTAAAGTGGGAGAACTTGTTCCACGTCTGAAGCCGCCGCTGTTTTGAATGTTTGATGCCGGAGCAGGAACGGCCGTCGCTGATCTGGAGTGATCTGGTGTCAGGACATGTCGACCTGCCGTGGGCCTCGTTAGAAAAGACGTCTTCACTCAAGTGTTCACGCTCACGAAGGGTTAAAAAGCCAACCTCCGTCTGAACTGGAGTAACCTCCACTCTGCCCCATAGTAACCTTTCCCCAACGACCTGTAGTAAACTTCCTGCCAGGTTGGCCCTATTGTTTGCGTCAGGCAGGTAGGTAACGAGCAGCGCTGCATCACATGACGCCTGCTGGGCCTGACACAATAGAGCTCAGTGAGTGTGTGTGTGTGTGTGGGGGTGTTAACACCATATCAAAGCCCTGTTTTTTTGCCTAAGGGCTCGCCGGCCTCGGGGCTCGGTTCTTACCGTCTGGCTGCAGACCCACGTTGCTTTTGTTGCCTCTCAGATTCTGTTGATGCTCCGCGGAGGCGCTGTGAGACAGCAGGCCGGGCGAGGCGTGTCCGTGTTGTTGTGGCAGAAAAGCACGTCGTTAGTCCTGCAAGATAACTCGCTACAGGATGAGATGGAAACGGAAGATTCCCAAGGAGAACTCGTGTTTTCACATCAAAGGTCACGATTTTAGTTATTTTATGTCGTCGGTCATGTCTAAGGTAAAGAAGCGTTGGGTAATTCCAGATCCTGATGATGTAAGATCGAGTCAGTCGGGGTGTTGCTGCCGTTCACGTCTCCTGCTGCTGGCGGGGTGGTCCTCTCATCTCAGTTAAAAACAATGGGAAAGGCCCTGTTTTCATGAAAATCGAGCTGTTTTTCTTGACCACACCAGAACTCTGCGTTCTCTTTGTAATCTCTCAGCCCAAACAAAAACAGTCGCTCCAGTCAGCGGCAAATAAATCGAGCTTTTGCCGGGAAAAGTGAAGCAATCATCTCAGATGTGATTAATAGTAAATCAGGTGCCGTCCGTTAGGAGGTGTTGGCTCAACGTGTTTATTTTAAAGATGAATGGTGTTTTTAAATGAAAACATCCTAAAGTGAACATGGAGAACGTGCACGCTCAACGCATTTCCCCTCTTTCCTAGACATGTGTTCTTCACGCACGTGAAGGAGGACCTCCACCACGGTCACCTGCACATGGGCTCAGAACAGGCGGAGGAGCTGAGTGCTCTGCTGGCGCAGGCGGAGTTCGGCGACTACAACCAAAACACGGCCCGGTACTGGTATTCAGACCTGTGTGGAGAGGAGCCCAGCGCCGACACCGTCAACAGGTACACCCCCCACCCCACCTCTGTGGCGTCCTCACAGACGCCGCTGCTAAAGGTCAACAGGACGTGAGCCTGCAGGAGAATATTTAAAAATCTCACAGATCTAAACTTTCAAACATTCTGCTGAAAAACAGACGGCCATGCGGTCTCGCTGCAATCAGCTGACTGGAGATCAGACGTGTTTGTTTACATAGTTTAGCTGCCGGGACGATCAGCTGAACATCTACCTCCCTAAACACAACGAGCTGTGCATATGCAGATATTCCCTTTGTCAAAGATCTCTGAACAAGACGCTCCACCTTCTCCACAGTCTCCTCTCATGGCGCTGAAGTCAGAAAGTTTAGTTTTTCCACTTCCTGCAGGACCTCTAGTCTTTATCCTGCCAACATGTCGACCTCCGAGGCTCATTAGGCTGTGGCGTTTCTCCTGCAGCATCGTTTCCAGACACAGAGCGTTGGAGGGGTCGAGCCAGGCCTCGGTGGAGTACCAGGCCCTGCAGCTGGTCTCCTCCCTGGAGCATTACGGCGTGGAGTGGCACTGGGCTCGCGACGCCAACGCTCAGCGGCTCGCCATCGGGGTCGGGCCCGAGGGCATCGCCGTTTGTAAGGAGGACTTCTCTCTAGTCAACAGGTATGTTCTGTCGGAGTGTGTGGATGAAATGTTGGCTTTAGAATCCCATTAACAACGAGAACTTTCCCTCCTGCAGAGTGAGCTATCCCATCATCCAGATCGCCACCCAGTCGGGGAAAAGCGTCTACCTGACGGTCACCAAGGACACCAATGACAGCGTTGTGCTTTTGTTCAAGCTGATCAGTAACCGGGCAGCGAGTGGTCTGTACCGGGCCATCACGGAGACCCACGCCTTCTACAGGTACCACCCCCGCTCAGTCAGCAGCTCGTTGGTCATTAACTTACAGTTTATCCAGCTCCAGCTGAAATGCTCCCAGGTGCAGGAAAACATGTGGAACGTGCTCCGCAGAAGCATGTTCTGCTCCGTTTAGCGTGTTTCTACACATTAACCTGGTGCTGCTTTTAACCGTTCTACCATGAAAACATGTTAGAACTGAGTGTGATCAGGTGTGTTCTTCCCCAGGTGTGACACGGTCACCAACGCCGTGATGATGCAGTACAGCAGAGACTTTAAGGGCCACCTGGCGTCCCTCTTCCTCAACGAAAACATCAACGTGGGCAAGAAATACGTTTTCGACATCAGACGCACCTCCAAGGAGGTGTACGACCACGCCCGCCGCACGCTCTACAACGCCGGCGTTGTGGACTTGGCATCGCACCCCGAGAGCGGCGAGCTCTCCCCTCCCTCGCACTCCCCGAGCCGGGACAGCCGGCGGGAGGCGGAGCTGGACTGCAGCAGCTGCCGGCAGAGCCGGGCCCTGCAGGAGCGGCTGCAGAAGCTCAGGGAGGCGCTGCTGTGCATGCTGTGCTGCGAGGAGGAGATCGACGCCGCCTTCTGCCCCTGCGGTCACATGGTGTGCTGCCAGAGCTGCGCCAGTCAGCTGGAGGTGAGAGCGCCTGGTTTAAAAACGCAGAAAACTTTACTTATAGATTCTAATTAAACACTTCTGTTCTGGCCGTTAAACGTCCAGAGCCTCGCTGATGCTCTGACCTGATTGTCCCCTCGCTTAATCAGCTAAGTGTGTGTGTGTGTGTGTGTGTGTGTGTGTGTGTGTGTGTGTGTGTGTGTGTGTGTGTGTGTGTGTGTGTGTGTGTGTCACATAAAGGGATTACAGCAGCCTGGTAAATCTCCTGTCCATTAGCTGAAGAGCTGCTTGTGAGCGTGCAGGAGGAGGTTTTCTCATCTGCGTTTTTAACCCAAAACTGAAAAGTGTTTGGAGGTTAAAAACTTCCCAGATCCTCGGGATAAGCCTGTTTCTAATTAAACTCTGTCCCCTCCAGCTGTGCCCCGTGTGCCGGTCGGAGGTGGAGCACGTGCAGCACGTCTACCTGCCCACCTGCACCAGCCTCCTGAACCTGACGCTCACCGACAACCATCAGCACCGCAGCAGCGTCCCGGCTCCCATCCTCAGAGACGCGGCGTCTCCTCCTCACAGCTGCTCCACCACCGAGTATGAACACAAGCTCTACCACTCCTAAAGATAGAATCCAACCCACCAAACTCCACTTGGAACACTTTAAAGCTACTTGAGACTTTTTGTTTGTCGTTCTGAAAGTCACGGACGCCTTTAGAAACTCCTAATCAAAGATGGACTCCTGTCAGCTTTTGTGTTTTTACCCTTTTCTTGTCGTTTCTATGGGTTCTTTTAGATTTTAATATTATTGTTAAATTATTGCATCAGTTGACCTGATCCATACAGAAATTGTATTTTTTGTGACTTTGTTTTGGTCGATAGAACACAACCCATGTATGTAGTAGAATAGCTCAAAGCGGCACATTTTATTTTGAAGGCTATTTTCTTTTTGACATTTTAAACTTTTGTTGTGATCTATGGATTTGATGTTATTGACGTGTTAGAGTGGGATGCATCTTTAGTGTTTTCCATGCCAATGGGGGGGGGGGGTATTTAGAGGCTAAGCAGCGCTGCTCCTGAATATAGCAACAGTCACTAATCGGATACAAGCGGCCGTAAGACGATCACGCCGCGCCCTTGTGTCCACGGGGCCGAGCAGGTGACCGTAAACCGACACTCCCTCAACCACTAGAACTCCAAAGCTGGCCTCCATCGTTGAGTTTTCCAGCATTGAGCCATTTCTGCTTCAACCTCTACGTTTTTATTTCCACCCAGGTGGAAATGAGAAGCTCCTACAGGTGAAGCGAGGCGCCGGCAGCAGCTGCTTCCTCTGGGTTTTTCCTAGCTGGATCTCTTAAAGGGTACTGGGAGATGTTTAAGTGCAATACTCGCTTGCTTTTTTTGCCAAGCTTCTCAGTTTTATTTAAATTCAAAGACTTATTTAATACAAGAGAATAAAGACATTGCCACTTTACTACAGGAGTTTTCCACGTGTCTGTTGGAGGTTTGGCCCGAAATGTAGCAACATGTATTTTATTACTACGAACGCTCCTCAGACATTTTATTTTGATTATTGTTGTAAAGGACATATTTTTTTCTTTAATGCTGACACAGTTGAGCTCCGCCACTGCAGGGGAAAGACTTTTATTCTTTTTCACGTTGAACAAGTAGCGGTTTGTTTCTGTTTTCTGAAGCAAAAGCCACTATGCTCTGTAAATTAACTCTTAGAGTGAATGAGAGGCTTTTTATATACTTTGCTTTTAATGAAAGTATTAATAAAGTTCATTTTGTAGAAAATATTTGAGTTGTGATTCCTTATTTCTGACTTTGGATATTAGGAGAGGATTGTTCGTCAGTAAAAAGCGCAACAAGACGTAGATGTTTGTTTTTTTGTTGGTGTCATGCAGAGTAATGTTTTTAAAGGTGAAACAAAGATAATGTGAACTAATGTCCTGTTTTTTTCTGTTTCTGAAATACCAATAATCATACATTTATATAAAAACAGAACGTCAGAGAGACGGGCAGGACCGAGGCCGTGGATACTCTTGAATGTAAATAAAATGAGTTTGAATTGTATTCTGAAAGACACGGGGAGCCAGTGTAGCTCTGCAAGAATGGGAGTACTGTGGTTCCGCCTTGATGTATTTGTGAGGAGACGCGCTGCAGAGCTTTGAACCAATTGAAGACGAGCTATGGTGGACTTTGGCAGACCGACATATAGGGCATTGCAGTAGTCGATGCGTGAACTGATAAATGCATGAATAACTTTCTCCAAGTCTGAGCGGTTTAAAAATTGCTTCAGCTTGGAGATGTCTCTAAGTTGTGGAGGGGTAAAAACTACACTCTTTTGTCTTCATTCAACAGTAGTGTTGTTTGAGAGCCATAGCTGAAGATTAGCAAGGCACTTTAGCAGAGAGGTTATGCTAATGTTTGAGGTGGGACTAACCAGTAGGGGGAGAAGTGGGAAACTGACTTACTTTAAAGATCGGAGTTAATTATATTTGCACAAATATGAAAAACTACTAAAAGGACCTTTTTCTAGTGTCAGTATGAGCTTTTTCTTCATGAAACACTTTCAAAGGTCTTAAAACGAGCTTTAAATTCAATAAAAGAGAGTTAAAGTTTCTGCTCTGCAGGACTTGTGCAGGCTGGAAGGTCATTTGTCACTCCAGGCACTAGAGAGCTGAACCTTCGTGGGTACAAGAGGAACAATCTGAGCTGATTAGAATTGACAAGCATCAGTAGGCTGTGATATAAATGCTGGAAGTAATTCTAGAGTTAAGTATAGAAGCTATTTAGGTTGTCCTAAATCCAGAAACATGGGAAAAACACAGGAAGTACGCTTCAGTCAGGGATTTGATTGGAGAAGGATGTAATGATGCAGATAAATGTTCCTTCCTGCTGGAAAGTTTGTCAAAAGATAAAGCAGCCTTCCACACCCCATCATAACAGATCTATATCTATCCATCTGTGTGGCGGTTCGGCGGCTGGTTTGTATTTTCTTTCCATCTTCTGTGTTGTTTTGGGTTGTGTGCGGAAAGTCACGTTCCTTTTCTACTCCCATAGAAACAGCTGGACCAGATTTCTGAGCACACACCAGAAATCAGCGGCAGAAAAAATGACAAGAGATTAAACATTCACACGCTTTACGAGACTTTGGGGACTTGGATCATGTTTACAACCTGCTGCAGATGTTTTTGTGTCTTCTACCTGCCTTAATCCTCGTTACCTGAACCTCTTTGCTAATAAAAATTTCAAGTTCTTGTCATTTCAACTCCCGCCAAGAAAAAAAGAGCATCAAAGACCCTCACCCTCCCACCTCCATCTGCCTGTCCCGGTGACACACATGAAGCAAAAATCTCAGATAAGTTTCTTTTGGGCAAACGAAGCAGCGTCAGCTGGTGATCTGGGCCGAGACGTCCCATCTGTGAGTGTTCGTGCGTGCATCTGTGTTGTTTCAGAGGATGAAGATGACAGGCGACATTTTGCATGATTTAAACAGCATGTTGCTCTTCTGCAGATCCCTTTAGGCCAATGTTTACATGTGCACTCGCAGTTAATAAGCTTGAGTTTGCTACGGATTTGCTCGGAATTACTGTATGGGATAGGATACGTGCCAAAAGGATCAACCAAAAAAAAGTCCCACACAAAATACATCTGAATAACACAAATAAAAAGAACAAAGTCTGATTTTTTTTAAAAAAACACTCTAAAAACAAATGAACTAATTCATAAGTTAGCATTTATATTACAAAATGAAATGTTTCTTTTTTATCTTAGCTAATCATTTCTCTGATGCACTTTTTTTGGTTCCCACTTTATTTTGCAATAATCAGACTCTTTAGGCTTTTATTCTGACGGACAAGTTTGGCTATACCTCTATTTTTCTTCTGCTTTAGGTTTTTGCTTTTGCATTTTAAAGAAAGTCTCAGTGGGAGGGGCTTATCAGGGCTTTGATCTCACTGGTTAATAGGGTTTGGAGTGCGTAGCTCAAGCCGCTTGCCATACACAAACGTCCACTGAGTATTTTTTTGGTAGATTTTTTGGCACAAATCATATTCCATATTACACATGCAGGCTGTAATACACACAGACACAACCACTGATGTTCGAATAAAGGGATACTTTGCAACTTTTTTGTATTTTTAAATCATTTTCTTGAGCCAGTATGTGCTAAAACGACCCTTTACAGGGTTAATGAAAGGCCACCCAGCCTCTATCGCCCCCTGTGGCCAGAATATTCCACTTGCAACTTCAGAGTTACCAGTCCGGTCTGTTGAAAATTACCTGACATGCCTGGCACTGCAGTCTGCTTCCAGCATGCTTCCAGCATGTTTTAGATCATGAACACAGCTGATGTGTTTGATTTAGTGATGAACCGCTCCTGTAGACACTAATGAAGGCTGATGAGACGTTTCAGCAGTTAGATTAAGGTGTTAAAAAGATGAACGCACAGCGAGGAGATAAGTTTTGCTTTCGGTTTCATTAACGGACACTAGGGGGTGCTAAAAGCAAGCCAAAACTGCCCAGTCTCCCTTTAAAGCTACAATTGGAGTATTTCTTTTCCGACGGCACCATCTAGTGGCTGACAAATGTATTGCACTCTAAGATGTGGTTTCCACTTCCATATTTACGGATGAAAGCAACGCCTCTCATTCATGAATGCACACCTCTAGACGACAAACATGTTGTTTTACAGTTATTATTCTCATATTATGTTCTTCACTCATATATATTTTTAAAGACCTGTCCACAAGGAAGGTCGCAACTCTGCACCCCCCCCCCCCCCCATTTTAAAAAGAACAGTTCAAATGAATCATTAAAAGACCAAAAATAACCTATAGTTAAAACATTATTTATTTTAAAGTTTTCACTTCTGCAAACAAAAACATGCTAATGAAAATATTTGCCAGATAATTTAGTTTTTTTTTTTTTTAACTGTCTGCAAGACACTACGCAGGGCAAAAAACACGTTTCAGACATGACATTACAAAGAAAACACCAGACTGATGACATGGCAGCTTTCATACTTATATTGTATATTTTAATTAAAGAGTAAGAGTCATCTATTTGAAAACAAGCAGTAAACACCTGCGTGTTTCCTGTTCTGCTTTCAGCCAAACACCTGAGGCTCCAGCTGAGGCTGCAGCGCGCTGACGCAGGTTGCATGCAGCCGAGCTGAGCAGTTCTCTTCTTATCAGCTCATTTTAAAGGTCTGATCTTATTCAGCACGTCTTATCGCTACGGTAAAAAAGTGGCATGCACGAGGTTAAAGAGCAGTTGGTTTGTTCATTTAGGACAATATCTCTGGATTAAATGTTATCAGAACAACAGAGATACCAGAGATAAGTTATTCACCTATCAAGTTATTTCACTTCTATGTAGTTATTTATTTCAGTTTTATTATTTAAAACATTTTATTTCTACTCTGATTTTTCCTCCAAAAGCCCTTTTACTCAAGCTTTAGCTCCTATAGTTTGTTTTTATATACAGTATATGTTTCCCCCCTAAAAGCCTAACAGTCTCCTCTCGTTCCGGTCGGCTCAGGTCCCATAAACGAAAAAAAATAAAATAAAATCAAACTTTGTACTTATTTCTAGCAAGTGTATGAATTTATAATTTTTGAATACTATCTAAGGCTCTTAGTTTTCTTCCACTTTTGATCTCAGAAATTTGGATTTTGTTGCTGCGAATTTGTCTTTGCCAGGGTCTCAGTGGTGATCCAGAACGTTCTCTTCAGGGTGTTTGACGCCCAGCCATATCAGTTTAAAGACAAACGTATACGACACACACTCTCATCTGCCCACCAAAGGTCTGTTTTAATTTGAATACAGCTGTGTAGTAATTGTGTTTGTACCATGGAAGTACCGGAGGACCTGAAACACCCTAAAGGTCACCTTGTTGAAGGGGATGACGTCCATCAGCTGCGTGTTCTCCAAGATGTTATTGATGATCACTGTGCTGGGTATGTGCAGGGAGTTCCTTCTAAACACACATATGGTGAAACACGTTTAGTACATGCAAACATAAGATAAAATACGTCATAAACCTTTAAATGATGACATTGGATCTAGTTATGTGTGGTGACTGATGACTGGGATGAGATTAGCCTGGTCTGGAGCAGACTAGCTCCATAGAATAAATCTCCATGGTAACATATCCTACTGGCCCACTGTTCTGTTTTTATGTAACCGGATCATCGATAAGTTGAGTCAGGATTCCTTTATTCTAGTTTTGAGCCCCTGTTCCTTATGTGGCAGCTGTTTTCTGTAGCTGTACTGACACCTAGTGGTCAAAGTTTGATCTGCGGGCCACTGATGTGAAAAACTGTCAAAATGTCTTATGATGTAATTAAATTAGCTAAAAAATTTAAAATCAGCTGAAATTTAAATTAAATTGTAAAATTAAATAATATAAAATGAGAAAATTTATTTGGTGAATTTTAAACAAACAAAATAAAATAGGGTAAAATAAAATAAAAGTGTGAAATTAAAATATAATAAAGTAAAATTAAATCAAATTAAAATGGAATAAAATAAAATAAAAAATTAATTAAATTAAAATAAAGGACAAATTTACATCTTTAGTCACCCGGATGTGTTTAAAAGACATTGCTCTCCTGTAAATATGTTGCCATAACTGTGTTTATTCATTTTATTTGCATAATTTTTATATCTGCATCATGCAAAAGACGAATAATAAAGACGAAATTGAAAAATAAATTAGCTAAAATAACAGACTAAAATAAATGTATCACTGATTTTAATTTACTTTATATTTGTTTTAAAATTTCATGTTTAATTTAGGACATTTTTTTTGCTCCTGTAAAGAAATGTTGGACAAATTTGCAAAATAGGAAATCAGTTGCTGAGACATGTTTTATCATCCTGGTTTAGTTTAATCATTTAACAGAAATGTGGAAAATGTCCCCAGATGTGCAGCATGTTGATGTTTTTCGTCTATCTGAAGGGCTGAAAATCACATTTGTGTCAGAATTTGTTCCTTATAAGCAAAAAAATTCAATAAATTTTAAGATTTGAATATTTAATAAAGTTAGAAATTAAATGCCATCACCTTTACACATGCATTTGTTCACCATGTGGTCCAATTATTCTAGTTTTTGCTCATCATGAGCGTGCCTGTGCCAAACAATCAAATAAATTGTTTTTTTTATTCAATATTCCTACAAAATATCACAAAGATTTTTTAAAATATGCAATAATAAATTAAGTTTGCAAATGATAAATTTGTGAATTTAAAACAAATTCTTCTGAAACCAACAGAGGAATACATTTTGCATTTCTTGTCCACCTCCTCCTGCTTCAGTCTCTCATTCTGCATTTGACAAAGCACATCATGTCCCCTGTCCTCTCGTGTCCTGCAGCAGCAGATGGAGCGATTCTCCAACTGGACAGCAGGTGTGCTCTCGGCACTGCAGCACATCAAGCCACTGCAGTGCTTCTGTGTGTGTGTGTGTGTGTGTGTGTGTGCGTGTGTGTGCGTGTGTGTGTGTGTGCGTCAGCAGATGGGACAGCTGGGCTCAGACACCGCTGCTCCTGCCACTCTGCTGGAGGAGAGGAGGCAAACAGAACGGGGGAGTTGGAGGAAGAGGGCGGGAGAGAGGGAGAGTCCAGGCCCAAATAAAGCCATGGGGGCCAGAACTGGGCCGGGTCCCCTTTAGCTATAAATACGCTGGCCGCCTGCAGGTTCGGGTTTGGTGGTCGGGGCTTGGGACCAGCATCCACCGCAGCAGCAGCAGCCTTCCTCAGGCGAGTCTCCTCCTTTCACTCATCATCCTCATCACTGTTCTGGACCTCCAAGATGCCTCGAGTGGACGCAGACCTCAAGCTGGACTTTAAGGATGTCCTGTTCCGACCCAAACGGAGCAGCCTGAAGAGTCGCTCAGAGGTCGGTGCTGTTTGTCACCTTTGTTGAAGTAATGTTGATTATTCTTAGTTTAACTTTGCAGCTGCATCAGTGATGCTCATTTATCCTATGATCGTCTCAGAGAGTCTGTAGAATTCTCCAGACTCTTCATTTCTAGGCTGTTAGTTGAGCCTGGGCCGGGTAACTGTGAGGTGACCTTCCTAAAGGTGACCGCAAACATAATCAGCTGGTCAGAGAGGAGCTTATAACAAAAAACTAATAAAAAAATAGGAAATCTACAAAAATATCAGCAAGTTCAAGAGCAGAGAGGTTCTGAAACCTGATCAGATCTTTTATGAAGGTGGATAAATGTATTTTGGACTTAGTTATCAAAGACAAAACAACTATCTCCCATGTGTTTAACCCCCAGCTTCAATATTCATCACTAGATCTGGGACAGGTAACGGTGCTGATGGACGTTTGGTGGGATTGGAGAGTGGAGAGTAGATGGGAGCTGGCAAGCAACATGAAGCACAGGAGACTTCTCAGAAACACTGTTTAAAAATAGGGCTGTGTGTGTGTGTGTGTGTGTGTGTGTGAGAGAGAGAGAGAGAGAGAGAGAGAGAGAGAGAGAGAGAGAGAGAGAGAGAGAGAGAGAGAGAGAGAGAGAGAGAGAGAGAGAGAGAGAGAGATATGAGTATACTGTAACATAACATGTCCAAACAAATTCAAAAGGGGGTGGGACTAAAGTGCAGTACATGGTGACAACCTCAAACCTCAGATCAGGTTCTTAGTTCCTCTAGAGAAACATTTTCATCCCCACATGTACGGAACAAGGGACTTACAACAGTAAAAACATCATCAGTTAAAATTAAAGGCACACTTGGCAGTGTTGGCTTGCTTTTAGCACCCCCTAGTGTCCGTTAGTGAAACCAAAAGTGAAACTTATCTCCTCGCTGTGAGTTCATCTTTTTAACCCCTTAATCTAACAGCTGAAACGTCTCCTCAGCCTTCATTAGTGTCTACAGGAGCGGTTCATCACTAAATCAAACAAATCAGCTGTGTTCATGATCTAAAACATGCTGGAAGCAGACTGCAGCACCAGGCATGTCAGCTCCACTTTACTAAGTCCAACAGGGACCGGACCACCACTCTGAAGTTGCAAGTGCAGTATTCTGGCCACAGAGGGCGGTGGGGGTCTGAGTGACATTTCATTAACCCTGTAAAGGGTCATTTTAGCACAAACTGGCTCAAGAACATGATTTAAAATATGAAAAAGTTGCATAGTATGCCTTTAAGAATCTATCTGACTTTTCAAATATGACCCAAAAAAAAAAAAAAGAATTTTAGGAAACAGTGCTGTGGAAAAGTGACTGCCACTCTTGGTAAATCATGAATCTGAATAATCACATTATCTATAAAGCGGAGTTTATTCTCACCAGCCACATCCGCACCTGTAGAATTAAGGAACCACTTCAATAGAATCTATTTGTCAACATGACGCTGGCTATACAATCTCAAAAAGCAACGCACCATGCTCTGTTCTGAAGAAATCCAAGAACAGAAGAACATCATCTAAAGCCATGCAGGTCTCAGTTGGTTTAGTTTAAGGTCAAAGGTCATATTTAATCAATATGAAAGACAGAAAAAGGCAAAGATGGTCTCCATGGGAGAGTTCCAAGGCCAAAAATACCTTTTTGATCCCCTTGGGAAATTTTGTTTGCTGCATTTGACCCATTCTTGCATTGGTAAGGGCCCGGGGGACGACTTTGGAGCATCTTGCCCAAGGAAGCTTCGGCACATGGCCTGCCGGGACTAGGGATCAATCCTATGACCTTCAGAGAACACTCTTCACGTTCACTCTCAAACAACCACCCCAACTCTTCAGTCCGTCACTGATGTGAATTTTCTTGGGCTGCTTGTGTCTCATAGACACCTACTGCATGAACTCAGACGTTATCAAAATATGTAACTCTAACTAGGGAAACCATTTCTCAATAACACAGACATTTTTTTTAGTTTTCTTATTTCTGATGACCAAACTTAGTGTTTAGTCATGTTTAGTCCTTTTCTAACAGAAACTAAAGCAGCATGAGTCAATCTTTCGCTGCATCAGGAAAATGAGTATGCTGCACTGAATCCATACTCTCCTTTCACCACTTTCCTTCTCTGTGCCTCGATGAGTTATCGCCGAACTTTAACAGCAGCTAAACTTAGCTAGTGGCTTAATGGATTGCCAATGTTGGGGACGAATCTCAAACAGCGTTCACAAAGAAGTTTCCAAAATGTCTCAAAACGTTTAAAACTATGAGAGGTTGGCAACCAAACTGCAAGAAAACAAGAATAGAATTGAAGCAAATTAAAATCACGTTTAAGATGCTTTGACTAAATTGCACCAAAACATTTGCACAACATGACATAATTTGCATCATGCGACTCAGATATACAAAACATGTTAGAAATGTCATTAATTCAATGTTATACCATTTGAAATTTTACAAAATTCAATAGATTTGAGTTTCCAGCTACTCACTTGTGGTAAAAATAGAGATACTGACTCGCGAATATGGGGTTTAATTAATGCCAAAAATGTACTCCTCATTAAAACGTTTGGAAAATATATTACAGTAATTTATTTTTTTGATGGTGCTAAGTGGTGTGTTTTATATCATTGAAAAACCTGATTAATAACTTTTACAACTGTGCATTCATGGAATGAGCAACGCAGCTGTTGTATTGATGTATAAGTTTTATCTAACTGTGAAGGTGCCTAATAAGGCTTTCCAACTATATAAACTACACCAACTGGTGTATAAAGCGAACAATTAATCAGCTAAAATAATGTTTTCGAACTTCTATTGAAAAGTCCACATTGACATTTACATTTGACACAAACACAACCTCAGACTGCCAGAAGAGATTCCGTAAACACTTTTGGATCTAATTTAACCCCATAGAATGAAGCTCGATCACACCCAGGATGGAGCAGCAAAAACTGAGGGTGACAAATGAAATGTGACGAAAGCAGCTATGGTGTAACAACAAATCTTCATTTTAGGTTGACCTTCAGAGGACGTTTACATTCCGTAACTCCAAGCAGACCTACACAGGGATCCCCATCATCGTGGCCAACATGGACACCACAGGAACGTTCGAGATGGCAAAAGTCTTCAGTAAAGTGAGTGATGGATTCCTGTAGCTCAGTTTAAAACGTAACTATGAACTGTAGCGAGTTTGAGTATCTCTGATCTGTTTGTGTCCTTAGCACACCCTCTTCACAGCCATTCATAAGCACTACTCTGTTGAAGAATGGAAAGACTTTGCTGCTAATCACCCAGAATGCTTAGAGGTGAGATCTCCAATATAGAAGTAAAAAAAAAAAAAAAAAAAAAAAAAAAAAAAAAAAAAATATATATATATATATATATATATATATATATTAGATAACTGGAAAAAATTGTATTAATTGAAAACAGTTTTTACTTTCCCACAGCACATCGCTGCCAGCTCAGGGAGCGGCAGCGCAGATCTGGAGAAGCTGTGTGCCGTCCTGGAGGCCGTTCCCGCCCTCAAGTACATCTGTCTGGATGTGGCCAACGGCTACTCGGAGTATTTCGTTGAGTTTGTTAAGACAGTGAGAGAAAGGTTTCCCAAACATACCATCATGGTAAGAAGGAGCCCTTTTGCAGATAGCAGCATGGCTCCCACCAGCTGTTTGGTGATGATGTTGTCTGGGTTCCAGGCTGGAAACGTGGTGACAGGGGAGATGGTGGAGGAGCTCATCCTTTCTGGGGCTGACATAATCAAAGTGGGCATAGGGCCAGGTAGGGGCTAAAGCAAGGCCATTAGATTGCCCTGCATGTTTTAGTAATTACTTCTTTGCTCCAACACATCTGATTGATTGGTTGAATCACTTCTTCTGCTTGTCCATGTTCTTCTTCCATTGATTCAAACCAGGTGTGTTCATGCAGAAAAAGCATGCAGGTCCTGGCCCTGCAGGAATATGGATTTCTGTTTAATGCATCTTAAACGTGTGTCTGTCCAGGCTCTGTGTGCACAACAAGGATCAAGACAGGAGTGGGTTATCCACAACTCAGCGCTGTTATAGAGTGTGCAGACTCAGCACATGGACTTAAAGGACACATAATCTCTGTAAGCTCATATCGTAATCGTAAAAAAAATGCGTATTAGTTCATAAAACGAACTCATGTACTCTCGCTTTAGGATGGAGGTTGCAGTTGTCCTGGAGACGTAGCGAAGGCTTTTGGTGAGTACTAATGCTGCAGGTTTTGTCCTGGAGGGCCACTGTCCAGCATGTTTTAGTTTCTTCCCTGCTCCAACACACCTGATTTAATGATTTATTCACCTGTTCAGCAGGTCATCAAACTCTGCACAACCCACCGATTAACATCAGATCTATTTAGGCAGAGAAACCTGATTTTAATCAGTAGATGAGCTTCATGACCTGCTGAACTGGTGATTTAACAATTGAATCAGGTGTGTTGGAGCAGGGAAACAACTAAAACATGCTGGATAGTGACCCTTGAGGACAGGAATTGAACAGCCACTTCCTCTGTCCGTACCTCTCCTCAGGCGCTGGGGCGGACTTTGTGATGATGGGAGGGATGCTGGCAGGCCATGACCAGTGCTCTGGGGAGGTCATAGAGAAGAACGGCAAGAAGTACAAACTCTTCTACGGCATGAGCTCCGACACAGCCATGAAAAAATACGTGGGTGGCATTGCAGAGTACAGGTTAGGCTCCATACTGCACCTCTGGGTTTTACAGATTCCTGTAAGTGTATAAAGATAATTTTCATTCACCTTTCTTGTCCTTTAGGGCATCTGAGGGGCGGACGGTGGAAGTTCCATACAGAGGAGATGTAGAAAACACCATCCGCGACATTCTGGGGGGTCTCCGCTCCACCTGCACCTATGTGGGCGCGGCCAAACTCAAGGAACTGAGCCGCAGAACCACCTTTATCCGTGTCACGCAACAGTCCAGCCAAATGTTCACCTAGGAGAGAACACACAGCAACCCTGAGACCTTTACAAACACACTTTAGCTACATTATAATGCTATCTGCATGTCTATGCAGAGTCCACAGGTAAAGATGTAGAACCCAAGACCCTCTGCTGTCCAAAAGCTACCAGGGACAGCAGAGAAGGTGAATTTACAAACTTCCAGACTCCATGGATGGATGGAGCCTAAACCTGCAGAATAGATGCATCAGTTTGGGAACACAGGGATATAATGCCTAATAACTCGAGTCATGATCAGATCAATCGGGGAGTAAATCAGTATACACATGGAGAATCCAGATCTGTAATTATCAGTGCAGAAACTCGTCTTCGAAACTTCTTGTAAGTCGGTGATCGCGTCTGTGTGCATGTATTTTATTTGGGTTGTTTTGAATGCTACACTGATGAGAACCAAACACTTCATGATTAAAGTCCTTTAAACGTTCAGCATATTTGAGATCCAGCTGCTTCCAGACACGTAGGAGTCGTCTTCACTGCTTCCACGGTGCCCGTTTCAGATCAAGCATGTGTACGATTTGTGCCTTCTCCTGCATTGAAGTGTCTCTCTCTAGTACAAAAACCCCTTTAACCTCAAACATTTACTGCACTTTAAACCCAAGAGGTTCATTGTTTATTGCAATGAAGGTAACCAATGAAAGACTGATGTGTTATGTCTTCTCTGTATGGAAAATAAATTATGAAGCTATTTGCTTTTGGCTTTTTGAGTCTTGATTTAAAAACATTTGTGTTAAAATGTAACTTAGATTTAGGGCTAACTTAGAAAACTTATTTGCAAATGATTTACGTCACAATCAGCTGTGAAATTTCTGATATTTGTTACATAATGATAGTAAATGAATTATAGAGGTTACCAAACTTTTTATCTTCTGACCCACAAAATGACAACAGCAAAGACTCATTATTCCAGATATCAACTGGATAATTTTTCAGGCTCCCCCTTGGTGTGTCAGTTGAGGGCTTCCGGGGGAGCCCCATGAGACTGCCATAAGACCGTGGGGAGGGGGGGAGGGGGTAAGTTGTCCATCCAATCACCTTCCATTAAACTCCGTAGGGGGTGGGGGATGGGGGGCGACTGAATCATTTTTCATGCTCCCCGTTGGTGTGTCAGTTGAGGGCTTCCTGGGGAGTCCATTCCTGTTTTGGGGGAGCCGGGCTCCCCCTAGCTTCCCCGTAATTCAAACCCTGATTATAGTTAAATTCTTTTAATTTGAAATTGCTTTTAGATTTGACTGGATTTCTGGGTCTCATCTGCAAACACTGTGTTCCTTGACCCCCAGTGGAGTCCCAACTCGAACTTTGTGAACCATTACACAAGACTACAAGTACAAGAAGTGCTTCTTGTAGGACTTTCTTATACACTAGTAGTTATGGTTACCTATTTCTCTACATTAAAGCCTGAAAATTCTAGTTTATAACAGCTAAATATGCTGTTTTAATTAATTATGACATTATCCAACAATAACACAGTAATAAATTTTACTCTTACTCCATCACCAGAGGGCAGTAGACATGTATAGGACTGGATTTGGCCATTTTTGGCCACTTCTTGGGAAGAAGTGGTTTGATTTATGACAATAGACTACAAGGGGACACCTGAGCCAGTAGATCATCATTTGGATGCTGTGTTTTCCCTTATTAAAATGATCTAGGGGCACCACTGTATGAGACCAGAAATCTAGATTTCAAGGCCTCAAAATGGTAAACACATTTACCCTGATGTGTAATATTTAACCCTAGAGGGAACATGAGTCCAATTTGAACCCTGGAGGACAAAAATAAACTTCTTTGGTTCCCTTATTTTGTTCCTGTGTATTTTGTTACAGCTTCATGATTTAACTCTCAGCTACACCGGTTGGAATGAGGTACAAGAGAGTCAAGGGGCGATGATCCAGCAGAAAATAGCTTCTGCACGTCACCAGACTAGGAATTTCATTTAGTTTTAAATCTTAACACATTTTATTTTGTTCACAACATTTAAGTAGACGAGTTGAGTTCTTCCTCAGTCATCCACTAGAGGGTGCTATTACCTGCTCAGACTCATGTAGCAGTGAAGGTATAGCAATGAACTTTTTAAAATATATATGTTTGCATATTAGTGTAAAAAATGTAAATAAAGACACAATTTGTCCATTTTCTTCAGATATGTCATGGTTTCATTTTTCCTTTTCAAATAGGTGCATTTATACAGATGTCAAATACATACACCGACAGTTTCTCCGTTGCTATAGAGGGGCAGGGTGGTGAGACACGGGGACTTGGTGAGTACAGTATAGTACAAACAAGTTGGCTGGGATTCGCTGCGGCCCGCTGCAGACCAGACTGTCCGACCTGGACTGTGCTGAAGTCTGGTTCTCTGTCTCAAAAGGGCCGGGAAAGTTCGAGTTTAGTAACTTGGTTAGCAGAGCAGAATCAGGACGAGTGTTCTGAACAGGAGGGAGGAGTCAGCTGAGCGTCCTCCCTCCCCTACCACCCATCCCTCCCTTTGTGGCAGAGGTCAAAGGTCGGGAAGCAAACCGAATCCTCTGGTGAAGAGTTTCTCGTGTTGCACTGAGGCAGACCAGAGATGTTCAGTCTGCTGAAGAGTTATCCAAGGCATCTCCAGCATATTACACAAAAAATAATTTATAGTTACCTGCCAATAAAGAAATCTGTTAAATCAAATTCTCTGTGATAAATTTACATACGACCCATATTACACAGCCCAACGTTTAGATGGATTTGGGTGAAACTAAACTGTTACGTGGGCCTCTACGCTTTATTTTTTTAAACTTTCTGCCTGAGTAGGTTATCCAACGCTATGGACATTGAGGAAACATGTAAAAAGGAAACGAAAGAAAGAAAATTACAATGAATGAGGAAATATGAGGAATTCTGATCAAATCTATTCACTTTTAACACAAAAAGACATAATTTTCTGTCTGTTTCTCTGCAAAACAAAAACATCGACACGTGTGCCTTTTTTCCTTTCGCATAACACAAGAATCAAACATTCATTTTATTTGTCAAGTTGTGGGAGAAGAAGCCAATTTAAATGAAAAAAAAAAAGTCATCAACGACACATTCTCTACATGGTTTACGTCCCCTGATTTTCTTTTGCACGCACCCATTTCCCACCACACAGCCAACCCGAGCTGTCAAACACTTCTGCAAAGTTGGAGCTCGAAACCAGAGCACATAAAGAGCAAAAGAACGGCCCGGCCTGGTTGGTGCGAGGTGGGAAAACGCTCACGAAACTTCACACAGTTGATGAAGGGATGCTTTCCATAAGGAAGGACTCCCACTCTCATGGAAAAGTAGGAATCACCCAACACCTCGGCCCGTTGGACCCAAGAACGCGCCGGGTGCCAAGTGAGATGGAGCACAGACGAACAAGAGTTACGGCAAAAGGCGATGTGCAAAAACGTATCCATCATCAGTATTCACCTCCTTTTTTCATCGTAATTCTCCGTTCTGGATGAATTTGACCTCCCAGGATGGGTTTCAGTCTGAGCCCATCCAAGGATTAGAAAGTGCTGAAATATTATCAAGTCTTTTTACATCTACTTACATGTGCATCTCTGCTGATTGTATATATATATATTTTTATATTTTTTATTTTTCATTTTTTTATTAGAAAAAGTGGTCCCCACTAGTGATGAGGTTTCTTTTTTTTATTAACCTGTGGGTCTTGAACCTTTCAGGGTCAGAGTTCATGATCTCATAGACAATAAGAGAAGAAAACACACACACACACACAGTCATACGTGTTTGAACACACACTACACATGCAGACACAAACATTGAGGAAGGCCACGCAGGCAAAGAAGGGGAGTAACAGGGAAACGGTTGTTTCTCTGTAAAAACATCCTGACTATCATCTTAAACAGACATTGAAGTACAAAAGCTTTTGACGAGGATGAGATATTAGGGTCTGACTCTGCTACATACACTTGGCACGGTAAAGGGGGAAAATAAAGTGTAAATATTGCACATTATGGTACATTTTCTGAGGATAAGAAGGGAAAACTTGGGAACTAAAATATACTCTACTATGTTCCCACATGTCAGATTATTTTGTGTAATCCTGAATTCCTCACAGAAACGATAAACTCTGAGGCTGTTTTAAGCGAATTAACTTTTGTTTTGACAGGAACAGGAAGTGCAGGTAGCTAACGGTTGTTCGGGGATAAACTGCTTCACCTCAGCTGGGAGGTGCTTGCTGCGAGGCTGGCTGGCTATGATTGGGTACCTGAAATAAAGTTAACGAGGTCACTACGTAGTCGTGGCAACGAGGCAGAGATGGGTGGAGTCAGACACAGCTGCTAACTTCAGGCTATGTATGCTAGCCTTCTGATTTAACAAGATTTTAAAGCCAATTTAGTCATGTTTTGTGCAGAAGTTATAATTAATTACCATCTTATTTAAAACTCTTAAAGTTTTTAAAGAACTGAACATTATTTAGATGTTCTCTGCTGTTTCCTGGACGCTAAATCAACAACAGCCTTCCCCGTCGCGAGTCTGCGAGACCAGGCCTTTAATAAAGCTCATTGAAAAAAATTTGCTATCTTGAGTGCAGCAAAGACAAAAGTGAATTAAAGTTGTCTTAAAACAGTTTTTTAATATGTTATAAATAACATTGCATAAACCAGTAAGAAAATTTAGGAATTAATAAGGCAGCAATCCACCTTAAATTACGGACTAGCCGCCGCCGGCAGCTAAGCGCTAACGGTGTTTTGGAAGAAAACTATGGCTAAGTTAGGCCTGGAATATACTTGCTGCTTAACGTCTCCTACATGTGTTTAAAATGGCTGCCACGCATATCGTGTTGATTTGAAGCGTTGTTTGTGCACGTCCCCCAAAATTAACATGACGCATCTGAACGCTGCACTATACAAGTAACCAGCAGGCGGAGTTGACAAAACAAGCAAGATACACTCACCATGGTCATTCCGTCTCTGGTTTAGAGGTCTTTCATATCTACGATACCGCTGTTGTCCTTTTTTTTTTGCCGTGATCGCAAAATTAACCAGTTACTGATCTCTTGTATTGACGCCATGTTTGTTTTGGTTGTACCCACAAACCCAACTCTATCTCGTCTTAGTTCTCTACTGTGCCCCCTAGCGGAATCCTCCAGTACTACATGCAGTGCAGCAGCAAAAAGACGCAGCCTGCTGCCTGCGTCAATGCGAGGTTAAAAGGCAAGTAAATTCCGGCCCTTATACTTATAACTTTTACACAAAACATTTCAAAATGGCAGACAAAAAAAATCCCTGTAAGAGCAGCGTTTCTGACTGACCACCGTATACAGAGGTCTCAGGGGTTTGATTCGGTTACTGCAAATATAAAACAAGTTTTCCCTGAAAACTAGCAACTAGTGCTGCGACTGCAGTTTATGGATCCTAAAATCCACGAAGAGGGGAATTGTTTCAGCTAAAGCAAGCTGTGCTAGCTTCCAAAAATATATTCCGATGTACACAGAATTTTTTTCCTGCTTTAGACAGAAAAAGTGGTTTTGGTTATAAATGCTGGAGGAATATTATTAAATGTTTATTGCAGAGAATGTTCCATTCATGTACGAGATTGCCTGAATGCTGTTGTACTATTGCTTTTCCAAACTAACCAAAGCAACAATAAAATCATTTAGCTTTGGTATTTTATTTTTATAAATAGTGAAAGTCTGAATGATCTGAGTAGCTAACAGGTTTGATTTCACGTTGTGGTTCTGCTGTTTTTATTTTGTCGAGAAGGGAAAAGGACAAAACACTGAAAAAACAGACAGAAACATAAATTCAAACACACACACACACGAGAGATTGCAAAACATGCACACATATATTTCTAGTTCTCAGAATTATGTTTTACTAAGAAAGTTAGGAAATTAAATAAAAAAACAACACTACTATTGTGATTTTGATCTGAAAACCCTGTTTTATTATTAAAAAAATAAAGCATTTTCAAATCTCATTTTGGGTCTTCTCATTTAACCACCTATCCTACAAATTCTCATCCATCTGAACACATCTGACCATCCTGACACCAACCTCTCAAACCTTCGCCACTGGAGACAGCCTCTTAGTTAAGCTCAATCATCAGATCTACATCTTAAAGTTCGGCTAAATAACCCCAGCTTCCCACCGGATTCGTAAGCATCGCCTAACGTCCTGGAAACATAATACGCAGCTAATAGCCGCTGTTCTCTTTCTTATAAGCTTTGCCCATTAAGGCTATTG
Source organism: Aphyosemion australe (assembly GCA_006937985.1). NCBI lineage: Eukaryota > Metazoa > Chordata > Actinopteri > Cyprinodontiformes > Nothobranchiidae > Aphyosemion > Aphyosemion australe. The sequence continues at coordinate 878,771 of SSNS01000031.1, read as the reverse complement.
CTATGGCTTATATCCTCTTATAAGCCACCAATCACTGAAGAGCTTTTAGTGTTCACACTACCATTTCACTATGATCTAAGTGAAAATGTTTTCCGTGTTATCTTGCTAACACATCTACTGGTTTCTTTGGGTTTCGATAATGGATGCGTTTCCACTGGTTGGACCTGAACCAGTGAGGCATATACTATTTCCTGCTTCGCCTTTAACCCATAGCGATTGCCTTTAAGGGCGTAGCCTATACAAAATAGAATGATGGTTACGTAGATGGTTACAGATTCTATGAGTATAGGTGTAGCCCTTTAAGGCGACGGGCCTCACTGGTTCTCGGGGGCTTGTAAAGTCGTTGGAGACGAGCAATGGTCTTCAGTCCCTTTTATACAGGACCAGGGCAAGCCCAGTAGGCAGGTGTACACTAAAAGCTCTTCAGTGATTGGTGGCTTATAAGAGAATATAACCCATAGCAATGGCCTTAAAAGGCTACACCTATACTCATAGAATCTGGGGGCACAATATGTAACCATTGTTATAGCCTTTGGGTGCATTTCCACCGGCCGTGAAGCTTAGTGTCATGCCACTCTGGTAAATGTACGCTCCGGGTCTATTTTTTACGCACTATGCTTCCAGAACGTGGAAAGCTTAGCAGTTCAGATCGGGCCAGATGGGAAGTATAAACGCGGAGCAATGTCAAATATCTGGCAACTTTCAAAATAAAAGATCTGTACATATTTAAAATTGCTTAACAAGAAAAAAATATATTACTTGTGAAAATTCCATGGCAGAGGTAAAAAGAACAGAACATAAACCACAGACTTTTTAAATACAAGCTGCAGTCTTTCTCCTTGCTCGTTATTGTGTGAACTGGTGGAATCACACATGATCTTGCAATTCTCCGGTAATTTCGTGACTTCACGGGACCTCCTGCATGGAACGCATTCGCTGCTGATTCGCTTCTAAAATGCTCCCGGTGGGAAGGGATGTGCTGTTGAGCTAGCGGGGAAAATGCCTCTATGTTACGCGCTGCTTACGCATCCAGAGGGAAGCCTAAAACAGGCAGAACTGAAGCAGATATCCTTAGCAGATGTTCATCTTCTCAATTTAAACACAGATTAGAATTTGTACTATAGTCAAATAATGCAGTTAATCTTTGGGAACGGCATCCACTTCTATGCAAAACAAAAAATAGTTTGCAGTGTTTGACGTGCAGCCTGTCAGACATCTGCTGAGGTGACTGCAACATCTTCATGATCCAGGCTCCGAGCGCCTTCAAAAACCAAACCCTGTCCTCTCCCACATCGGACAATCCCGGTCCACAAAACAGCAGGGAACTCCTCTCGCCCTCTTTGATTAAACTCAGTAGGCAGGCACATTTAAAATTCCGCTCTATAGTTATGCTTGTGTTTGAATCACCTAATGTCATTTGACACCAATGGAGCTGATGTAGAAACATTTGCTGTAAATGTGTTGAAGTGCCTGTTGAGGAACAAATGATAATAAAAAAATCCCTGGTTTCCTCCAGTGTGTCATGTCGTTTAGGGCCATCTAACAAAAAAATAAAAAAATATCACGTCTCCATCCAAACTCCTTCCTCCTGATGTGCAAATTGCAAGATTCTCTTTAAGTAAAGTCTCCGAAGTAGAAACACTGGACATTTCCTAAACATACATAGTATATCTAATCTAAGAGTATATCTTTTTCCTATGCACAGTACACATACACTCCTAAACACCCACCCATACAGCAAAACGCCACAGAGTGCTATGTATTTGCACCAACCCAACACCAGCTCACTAGTGTCTTTGCAGGAGGGACATCATGCACCTAAGTGTTTGCAGAAAATCTAAACGCGTAGAGACAAATACAGTACGTAAAGAGAGTCACTGAACGTAGAGAGGTGTGTATTGTTTTGCCGGCATTTTTTAAGCACGTGTGTGTCCCAGCCAGCATGCATAGGTGGGCCCCATATGGATATATATGGGCAAAGCGTATGGGTGCCAACAGGGTTTGTCTATGATTTCCATGATGGTCCCACAGGGGTTTGCCTACATAGATTTTAACGGGCCCTACGTGGGTTTTCAGAGGGACCCAGATGGTTTGACTCATACAATCGGCAAACACCTGTGGGGCCACCTTGGAAACCACGGACAAACCCTCTTGGCACCCATACGATTTGCCCATATATAAATCCTTATGGGGCCCACCCAGAGGCGGACGGGCAATCTGTGAATTCTGGAGAATCCCAGAATGGCCGATACTCCAGGGTTGAATTATCGTCCCAGTCCGCCCCTGGGCCCACCTATACATGCTGGCTGGGCGTGTTTATAGACAGACAACAATAATACACACATTACAAATATGTGAAGACCTTCAAAAACGACGTGAGCTCTTGGTTTAGTACAAAACATTCCTGGGATGTGAAAGCAATTTTTTTCCATTCACTGTCCCTCAGTCACCCGTCACATACATCCACTGCTTTCTAATTCCATGGCACATCTTCCTCTACTCAACTTTTCCAAAAACCCTTTTTCCAAAGTGCTGCTGCTATTTTCCATCGTCCTCCAAATAATAAAAACTAAGTAGAAACGTACAGTACGGTGTGTAAATAAAGACTTCGATCTGTTGGCAGTATGGTTAAAAGTGACCCGCTCAGAGCTCTATGCACTCTCTCTTTTCCTTTCCTACGATTTAAAAAAAGAAATCCTAAATACAATCAGAATTGTCTGCAATTTAATCATTCTCCTAAAGTCATGCTCACCAAATCAATGTGTTTTACACGTCAACATCGCCCCACCTGGGATCCATCAGAGGACTAAAATGACCCCTGATTTAGGCTTTTGACCATTTAAAGCAACTACCTGGTGAGATACAAGAAGTTAAAGAAAATTCAAATGCTACAAATGAAAGTGAAGAGCGAGTGTTGTTCCCTCTCTACTGTGTGGCACTCTGGAACAACTTCAGCATAATGGAGGCAGAAATTTAGAGTCAATTTGACCAAATCGTGATTTAATATCCAAGACCAGCAGAGGTTTTGCTGCCGCTTTGTTCTAAAAGCACCCAGGGAATGAAATCACCATCAGGAGGCTAAATCTGCTACATCAGCTTGAAATCTACACAAGCAGCGATGTCCCACATCGTGCCAGCGTGCCACAGAGCCACCAACAAGAAAAATTCTGCACACTTCACAAATCCCTCAGCATGAAAATCACCAAAACGGCACCGATTTGCTCTTGTGATATTATGTAAGGTGATAAGCTGCAGGGTAAGGTTACCTCTACAGTACAGTATTCAAGATAATTGGAAAAAAAGACAAATGAAACATATATGTGGGCTTTCCTTTTATCTTTAGAATCCTTTGATGTTTATTTTTAAAATCCCAAAGGTTGTTAACAGTCCTGCTAGCCTTTATTTGCCCATGTTAGACCTTCCCTCAATGCTGACCTTCACCACGTGAGGGATGAAGGAAGGTTTGGGCAAGGTCAAAGGTGGCTCTTCCTCTGACTTTTCTACTTTTCGACCCTCGGGGGCGGACCATCTCCTCTTCCTGCCTCCCGCCGGCCTACTGGAGCCAGCTTGAGTGCTGCCGGCCACCTGACTTTTAGAAACCGATCCTCTTTCCCCAAACACCAAATCTCCGTTTTCCACACTGGAGCCCCCTCCACTTCCAATCCCACTTTCGCCACTCTCTCGCAGGCTGATCCCATTCTCCCGCTGCTCCCGGTGCCTGGGGTTTCCTCCACTGCAGCTCTGAGGGGCGTCTGAGTCTCCTCCGGGGGGCTTGAGGTGCCCGGGGCTCACGGATGGGACAGAAACGTGAGGCTCCAGAGGTTGAGTCTTCTTCAGCGATCCGTTCCTTAGGTTCTTCAGAGTGAGAGATATGCAAACATCCCCCACAGAAAGCTTGGTACAGGGCAGCTCCAGGAGCTGGGTGGTCCGGTCGGGGCAGCACGAAGACCATCCTTGGCCGAAGACAAAGAAGGGGTATTCAAGCAACACCTCCACACTCACCTGGAGGGAAGAGAAACAGAAAAACATCATTTATGCTTGCAACACTATATAAAGTATCAAACTTTTTACTGAAATCATGCAGGATTTTAATAGGGTTGCTTGATAAAGGAAAAAAAATTTGACATGGCCTACAAGGCCCAGTTCACGCAGCAGAATTTTAAATCTGCCGCTTCAAACATGAAAGACCCCACATATCGATAAACAATGATGGATATACCGGTGTGGTGTGCTGCAGAATTGCAAAAACAACACAAACATTTCATGGTCAAACGGGAATCTCACAAAATCAATATGACTTTGGAGTGTGCAAACATGGCGGAGGAGGGAGCAGGCAGTGCGTTTCCATCACCTCACTCTCTGACTGGCTGACATCACATTCAGTATGCTCGTTTGTTGAGGTTTGAAAGCCCCGATTTTCGATCCGAGCGGCCCCAACGTGCTTCAGCGTAAACCAAAGTGCTCTTAACACACCACACGACAGGATAATCTGATAAGATTATCTTTAGAGCCATTACGGTGAATGGGTGACAATCGGGTCAAAAATCAGAGTAATTATCCTGCCGTCGGGTCAAACACAATTACTTATTGAGTTGTGAAACACATTTCGTTTATTTCTCCTTTTCAGCTAAAAAAACACCATGAAAACTACAGTTCAGCTCGCCAAAATAAGAGCATCAAGTGACTTCCTTTATTCACACAGAAACCATCACTCTGAGGGCACACTGGACTTTATATTGTGTGTTCGCTTCACTAGTTTTCCATCCCTATATATTTTTATATTTTATATGAATTACGACTGAAATACATACATTGATCTCCAATCGACTATGTCTCGAAAGCAGAAAGTTGTGAAGTATTTAGATTATCATAAAGGCTAAAATATCCAGAGTTCACGTTTTGAGAAGTCATAGTTTTTAATTAACATCAACAGGTGGTGGAATTTTGCTGTTTAGTGGTGATTAAAACTTATGAAGGGATAAATTATTAAAGCAAATTTGAGGTCTGATTAGGAGAACGAGGAGAAAAATAAACATGAAAACAATGTAAAATGAAAGAAAATGTAAAATATTAACAAAAACAGAGGATGAGGAAGCTAGAAAACATAAAGAGATAAGTTTACATAGAGAGGGTTTTGGAGGAATGTCAAAAAATACACAAGTTTAAGACGTGTTAAAGAACATCTGAGAATATTTCCCTCTTGGGTTACATAATGTGTGACTTTTCTGAGTGTAGAGCCGACGTAGCTCATGAGAGACAAGCAAGGCTTTGAAAGATGGTCAGCTTTTGTGGGGCAGAATATCAACGAGTAGCCGGGGGCAGGAGAGATGATTCGAGATGTGCAGCGTGGGCAGACGAGTCGATGCACAGACAGATGAAACAGATCAGCTGGATTTGAAGCACAACCTTAAGGACAGCAGCAAGAAGCATGCACACGCGTGTGTGCGCACAAGTGTGTTTCAGAAGACTGAAGAGAACGTGAATCTTTCTGTAGGCCTCCTTTCTGAGACGGGGTGCTTCCTTTTTAAAAATCTCATGGAAAGAACATGTTTTCATGGTTTTGATATTTTATAAAGATGAACCCAATCATCAGAAACTAAACGAACGGTAATTGTTCCGGCTTGTAGCAGAAGAAATGAAGGTACGGTTCTGTTTTTGACTTTACTGAAATTTTTAAAGAACCTGCCAAGATTCCACACCTCAACTCCTTGAACTGCCGCGAAGCTCGTAATCAGAACGTGTTTGGAACAGCACTGCCATCCTAGAACATTGATCCTAATTAGAGTGGGAACAACCGAGTCCTGGGAGACTCACAATAATAAAGTAATTAATATGGGAGCAGCACAACACTCGTCATTCAACGTTAAGATTGCCACATAGGAATAAACATCAAAACCTTATTAAAAATCTAAAAATGACAAAAGTAGATTTTAATAGTAGGAAATCTTAATAAGGGGTTCTGCACCTGCTCGATATTAAAGGGGACATATTACGCAAAACTCACCTTTTGCATCAATTTGTGCTGCCATGTGGGTCTCTACTGCCTCCACAAACACTCAAAACATGAAAAAACCTCATCCATCCATTTTCTGTCAGTGGTTGGTTTTAGGAATTATGTGCCTAAAACAAGCCGTCTCAAAAAGACCCCATTTGTGATGTCACAAATGGGAAAATTAGCATAGAACCACTTCTCAAGATAGAGCTGCTGATGGTGGAGCAGCGACTCTACTTCAGAGCCCCTTCTGGACATTGGAGCATCTCAGCTTATAGCAGCCTGAGCAGGAGATGGGTGGGCGTGGCCAGCTCCAGCTTGTGTTCTTAAAGTGACACAGCCCTGAAACGACTCATTCTGGAAGGTACTGAAACTGTCGAGGATAAAACTGCTGAGATTGCTTTATATGATATTTAGTGGAAAGAACTTCATGAAGATATGTTGTGTCGATCACAGAACTATTATAACTTAAGGAAAAAAGTCATCATATGTCCCTGTTAAACTAACAAATATCTAAGGGACTAAATATAACCCACAGGATGAAAACTCGATGCACCTAGCATTCAGCCTCTTTTGTTTTAACATACAAAAGGACTCAACATTATTTTAAAAACTTTCAAATTTTCAAATGAAAGTATTATAAGTTATACACACAGTGCATTTGACTCTTATTGTGAAGGGATTGAAGGAAGTTTCATTTAAGTTTAAACACTGTTGGGAAAAACAAAGACGGCATGTCAGACTTGTTCAACTAAAGATTCTTGGATTATTGCTTTTAAAGTTCCAACACGTACATGTGCACAACCGTGAAAGTAACTCGACAAGATCGCAGTGATTGGTAAGAGTAAAAACACCAAACTTCAAAAACCACGGGAGGCTAAAAAAGTTAGCTGATTTAGCATTCAGCTAGCTTTCCCTCAACAAAATACAGTGACGCTACAATTTTCTCTCTCTAGAGACTTAGAAATCCCCAATGCTCTCTCACTGCAGAGCTCTCTCATCTGGGATGCTGTTGGAAAATCAGCCTTGAACGGCAAATTACAAAATATGGTTTTAATGATTTTTAAAGTCGTAATACTTGCTGGTAAAATTTTAACCATGGTAACCAGTAATCATTTAAATCCCAAGAGTATTATTGAGATCCAGAAGGTTTTTGTTGCTCACCTGTGAGCGATGCTCACCAACAGAGAACTGGACAACAGCAAAGTTAGGTGAGGTGTGGCTCCCTTCAATCCGCTCCACTGTGGAAGAATCGATCTTCAGGTCAGTGCTAATCTCTGCACTCTGGATGAAGTCCTCCGTCTTCAGGTCCTCCACACGTTTCAGCTCGCCATTAGCCAGCTGGATGATGGAGCCCTTGACGAAGTAAGGGGGGAGTGAGGGAGGCACCACTGTAGCGGAGGAGAGGGGAGGGACGGTGGCTGCAACCAGCCCAGGTGGAGCAGGAACGATGGGGAGATGAAGCTGGGCTTGAACCATAGCACCTGAAGCAGCCACCTGGAACGAGCCGCTTTGGGTTTCAATAGTTTCTCCTTTTTGGGCGGCGATGTAGGTGTGTGGGAGTGTAGCAGGAAAAGGAGCGGCTTGGGTAGACGATGTGATGTGGGAGGTTACTGGTTCCAGTGTGGGGACTCCACCTCCGCTAACAGGGATGATGACCGGTTGGGTGCCTGGAATGAGTAAGTGTTGCTGTAGGCTGGTGTGGTAGCTGCTCCCACTGCCCCCCGCGATGTAACCTATGATGGGCTGTGGGTAGATGCTCGTGGATGGGAGTCCCATTGACAGCGGCTCTGTAGTGTTGTGGGTGGTCTGGATAACAGTCTGGGGTGATAACGTGTTGACAGCTGCTTTCAGACACTCTGCACTTTGTGGGGGCGGAAACGTGAAGGAGCAGGTGGTGTTGGACGAGGAGGGGGTGCGACTGACAGGCTTGCCCATAGGGAATCCACCTTTCTCCAGGTGTAAAGATGCCGAAGCCGTTGGCTTCTCGGGGCTGGCTCTGGGTGGTGCCAACTGGTGATCTCCATGGCTGTTGGGCATCAACATGACAGAGGTTCTGAGCCCTAAGTGATCATGAGCAGAGTATTCCGATGGCAGGACAAGCTGACGGGCTTCATAGGAAGACAAAGAGGACATGGTCTCCCTCGATTTACTCCCTGACTTTAAGAGACTGGACTCTGGCGAGTGTCCGAACCGCCTGCCTCTGTCCAGCTCCCCGTTGAGGAGCTCTCTGTGTCTAGAGCCACCTTCCTCTTTCCTGCCGGATCCATCTGTATACTTCACCACCAGCTGGGATGCGCCAGCTCCCAGAGAGTGGTGAGAGTGGGATGGATGGTGAGCTCCTCCCTGGTGGTGAGGCGACGGCACAGACCGCTGTGACGTAGACATCTGAATGTGATGAGGGACGGGGTCTGTCGACGGAGGGGGCATGGAGGTACGGCCCGTCGATGCTCGCTGTTGATCATGTTTAGATACCTGGCTCGTCTCTGTGTGTGAGGGTCTCTGCTTGGCCGATGAAGAGGACGAGAAAGGGAGAGGAGGATGTGGGAGTAGCTGAGGGGAGATGTAGCCTGCGTATGGAGTAGTATAGGTAGACGCTATAAACTGCATATTGGGAGGCAGCTGTGTGTAATGGACAGTTCCTGCGACCGTGGACTGTGATAGGGAAGGTGTGTATACAGTAGGGAGGGACGACACTAGCCTCAGTGAGGAAGAGTCTGATAAAGAGGGGGACTTATAGAGGGGACCATCAGACTGACTGGAGCTATGATGTGGACTACTCTCATTCCCACCTGCCACACTCTGACAGGTCATGCTTTCTATTCGCTGGCTGTCACTAATAGGTGGTATACTCGGTGAGCGACTTTCACAGGGCAACGTGCTCGACGTGCCCCTCTTTTTGGGAGGCAGACATTCATTACTGCGTTCCTGGTTTGACTTCATGCTGTCCTTTTACTCTACTTGCTCTTTCTCTAAAATTCGTCCAATGACTATCTCTCTACTTCCAATCTCCGACTTTGTCTTTTACTTTCCAATCTCTTTCACTTTTAATCCTTCATTTGACATGAACTGTATTTGAACTTTTTGGATCATCCGAGACACCTGATTGTTTTTCTTGAAGTTAGGTGAGGGAGGATCGAAGATGAGGATGTGGAGTTGATGTGGAGGAGCGGAGCCGTCGGACCTCTCTGTGGGCCTTTAGCGGACGAGCGACGAGCCCAGTGTTTTAGGGGAGAGCGTCACGATGTCACACCTGCTGCCGCTGCAGAGGACGATGGGGGGCCGAGTTCGTTGTACTTCATGTGGAATCATTTCCCTCCGAAGAAAAGTCTGCCCACGCACAGCACAAACCTGTTAAAGACAAAAACATGAAACGTTGAAAATGTGACGTGTTTGTGTAAATTCTTATTATTACCATACATGGTGAGAAGTTGAAATTTTATTATAAGACAACAAAACAGAAATAAAATAAATTTGCCACCTGTATACCCTCCATCAGAGAACAGTAGACATGGACTGGATATGGCAGGTTTATGATGAAGGTACTAATCCTGATACTTCATCTGGCTGCTTTAAGGCGAGAAGTGGATCAGGTTTTGAATGAATTCCTATTCTAACTCATTATTACACAAGAACCAAAGACTCACATTAACATCCTTTCCAGCTATCGTGTTTCTGGTACTTTATGGTATTGTGTGAAATGCTTGAGTCATTTCTTTGTGTTCTATTCCAATAAACCAAACTGTCTTCTAGTCTTTTAAAGGGTTACTATGCAGTTTTGGCTTGCTTTTAGCACACCCTAGTGTCCGTTAGTAAAACCAAAAGTGAAACTTATCTCCTCGCTGTGCGTTTGTCTTTTTAACACCTTAATCTAACAGCTGAAATGTCTCCTCAGCCTTCATTAGTGTCTACAGGAGCGGTTCATCACTGAATCAAACAAATCAGCTGTGTTCATGATCTAAAACATGCAGGAAACATGCTGGAAGCAGACTGCAGCACCAGGCATGTCAGCTCCACTTTACTAAGTCCAAGAGGGACCGGACCGCCACTCTGAAGTTGCAAGTGCAGTATTCTGGCTACAGAGGGTGATGGGGGTCAGAGTGACATTTTATTAAGCACATACTGGCTCGAGAACATGATTTAAAATAGTAAAAAGTTGCATAGTATGGCTTTAACGTGGTTTATTATCCGTAGTTTTTTTTAGACTTTCTGAAAGCAATTCAAATGTTTTCTTTGCACATTGGTCACTTGACTCACTCACTGCGATAGACCAGTTTCAGAGGAATGTTTTTATAGTCTTTTTGTTTATGAAAGGATGAACTTGTGTACTGCTGACATAACGTAATTCAGCAAAAATCTATTTTAATTTGATCATTAACTTGATCTTTTGTCACCACCAACAAAAAATATTTATTTTAATTTCTTTATCTGTTTAATTTTCACACTAAACCAAGTTTAAATTTAAGCCTGTTGCACCAGAGCATTAAACCTCAATTTAAACTATGATCTAGGATTAATTTGAAACCAGCTAAGGAGGAGGTTTAACTTTAGCAGTGACTGTATTTTTGAGGTAAATGATGATGTTCTTCAATGAAAATTCAGAGACAGGCTCAGTCCACTTGACTTTTATGATGAAGACGAATTCATGGTTAATGCCTGGTTTACCAAAGAGTGGGTTGATTTCACTTGTAGAGCTGAGATTTTGATCAAAAGTGTCGTTTTAGATAAACACATTTGCCAAATGCATAAACATAAACATGAAATCTGATGCTAGGAAACATCTGAAGCATTTGAAAAATAGTGTAATCTGATATATATATATATAGTATATATATATATATCTTATTCTTTACTTGTATGGTAGGAGGACCTGCTCAAAAACGAGATGCCAAATCTCAAGCAGCGTATCCTCCTGGAAAATATAAGTTAAATAAATAAAATAAATAAAAAAATAATAATAAATAAATAAAATATAATGTTGTACTTATAAATGTAAATGTATTATGACAGAACTTAGTTTATCTGCTTAAAATTTTCCAAAAGTAAAAATCAGTTTGAGAGAACATTTATGGAAGCACCTGTGTTAAAAATTTTTGTTTACATTTTATTTATTTCAGCCTACCGACAAGACCAAGAAGCGTTACTGCTGTGACCATTGTGACACAAGCTTTGATTTACCATCAAAGTTAAAACGTCACCAACGTGTCCACACCGGAGAGAAGCCGTTTCCCTGTGAGCAGTGTGGGAAACGCTTTACTACCTCAGGGCTTCTGAAACAACACCAGTGGATCCACACTGGAGAAAAGCCGTTTCCCTGTGAGCAGTGTGGGAAACGCTTTACTACCTCAGGGCATCTGAAACAACACCAGTAGATCCACACTGGAGAAAAGCCATTTCCCTGTGAGCAGTGTGGGAAACGCTTTACTACCTCAGGGCATCTGAAACAACACCAGTGGATCCACACTGGAGTAAAGCCGTTTCCCTGTGAGCAGTGTGGGAAATGCTTTAGTCAGTCAGGGCATCTGAAACAACACCAGCAGGTCCACACAAGAGAGCAGCAGTAACACATGTGACTTGTTCAGAGTTTTAGTGTCACCATCAACATATTTACCGTGATGGACCAGAAGTCACTTTAATGGGTCAGAGTTTCAAGCCCAAAACGTGTTTTGTTAATATAAATCTGCATTTGTCTCAATGTGTGAAGTTTTCTTTTAAATGCAAATACACACCAGTGATCATCTTTGCATAACCAATCATGCTAAAATAACTGCCTTTAAAAGATTTTGATCCTTGTCTTATCAGTTTTGAAAGAGGACAGCCCGCAGTAACGATGCTACTCTCAACTGTTTAATGTTTTTCAGAATAGTCAGATGTACTTAGTGGTTTAATATTTGGTTTGTAAAAATAAAATAGCTTCACAGTTTTTGCACAAAGACTAACTTCTTTTATATTTACAGAGTACAGTGTTTGTGAAAACATGTCAGACATTTAGAAAACGGCTGATGTATTTTAATATTGTTCGACAAAAAAATTTAAATTGTCAGACATGCTGGCCGACATGTCTCCTCTAAACATTTAAAAATAAAGATTTTTTTTGCACATTCTAACAAAATCCATCACTTCTCTGGGCTAAGCTCTGGATCTTCTTCAACCCAAAATCTGCCCCTGGGTCCACTTACCATTGGGTATGGTCCATTATGCTTTGGTCCTGCTTACATTTGGCCAAAAAAAAAAAAAGTCAGCTGTAGCATTATAGTTTCTTTCCAAACCTCTGGTTTGTTAATATGGAAACACACATGGGTCTGCAGTAGAGGTGCCTGAAAAAATCGATTCGCATTCGAATCGTGATTCTTACTTATAAAGATTCAGAATCGATTCATAAAGGTTCAGAATCGATTCTGTCTGAAAGTCTTTATGTAAACTGCCGTATTTCTGAGCGTCCCTGAACGAATCATCGCTGGCGCACCGGCGCTAGCTGTAGTTGCTCTGCTGTGTGCTCCTACGCTGCAATCTGCTGAAATACAACAGAGATTTACCTTTATTATTATCCTGTGTGCGTTTTATGAGTCAAGAAGTAAGTTACATTATGTTTTATAATGTTTAAATGGTGTTATCCTGTTTAGTTTGACTGTTGTTTCATGCCGAGTGTACCGTGCATTATTGATGCTTGTTAAGAATAATTAGTGCCTGTTAGTCTTCTTCATAATGTTAAACTTTGTTGCCACACATACTTGAAAAGTATTTGACTGCATTACTTTCAAAGCTACTATTAGGTAACTATAAAGATTTGTTAAATTTTACAAGGTAAGCAAAAATAAATGTTGCCTTTTCATCAAAAGATTGCCTCTGTTTACAGTTTTAGAATCACTTTATTTTACCTTGTAAATTTGCATTTTCTTGAACATAACCAGTTTTCTTTAAAGTAAAATAACAATTTCCCATAGCTTTTTCTAACTTGCAGAAGAAAGTAGTTAGACCTGGAACTGACACTCTTTGTTAATTTTGATTGTGAATCGATTTGAATCGAGAATCGAAAATCGATTCTGAATCGAATCGGCACCCCAAGAATCGGATCGTGAGTTGTTGTAAGATTCACATCCCTAGTCTGCAGCTATTATTTCCTTTGCTGCATGAGACACCTGCTCCATTTCAAAGGGACCCTTTAGCTGCACCACTGTGTGGAGCTAACTTAGCTGTGCAGCTAAACTAAACTAACGTTATGTATCTGCTCTGGTGTGTAGAGCTAGCTTAGCTGTTAGCTCAGCTAACGTAATCTAATCTGATCTTCTGAGATGGAAAGAAAACACAATGGAGGAGCAGAGAAACTACAAGAAATAGCTAAAAAAAACTTGCTCTTCAAGCAAACGCTGTTATATGCATCGAAAATGACAGTCAGTGGGTGAGAAGAGCTAGCCTGGCCTGCCAGACTCTCCCTCTGTCTATTCTACACAGCGGAAGAGTCTGGATACTCAGAGGCAGCAAGCTCCATGAGGGGCGGGACTAGCCAGCTCAAAAATAACCAATCCAAAAAAAGGTGGAAATGATGACTTATCACGCAACGCTGTAGTTTTTAGACAAAGATGGCATCAAAGTAGCGCTGCTAACAATCTCCCTCTCACTGTTCACCCTGAGCTGCACTGCAGTTAACCCCAGCTTACTGGCATTTTTTACTTGTTTCTCCATTAGTGCAAGTAAAGGTGACACCACGATATGTGTTTTTTTAGCTAGGTAAGCACCTTCCTCAGTGGAAATGAATGCACTGGGGGCGAATGGCGACCCATCTAAGATGGAGGCCAGCCACTATGGCAGCTTCAATAGGCAGCGTCAGTCCACGGGGTGTCTACGCATAAATGTCTGTGGGGGGCGTTGAGGACCAGGGTTGAGAAACCCTGCTTTAGAAGAAAGGCTTTTAGCGCTAATTTTTGTTGTGGTTTTAAAGACGTGTCCAAGTCATTTAGAACAGAGGAAAGAGCCGCAGCGAGCTCCACTTCAGACGCCGTCTTCGTTGTTCGTGAGAAACTGAGCGTCACGGTGTGTGACGTACGCTGCTCAGCGCTGATTGGCTCGGTGAAAACTCTCAGGGGGTGGGGTTATTTGAATAGGAGTGTTACCAGACCCATTGCTTCCCATAAGGAAGCATTGGTATGGCTGGCCAGGCTAGAGAAGAGCAGAAAGGAAGGTTTTTCAGTGTTTTTAAATTGAGTTTAACTACACTGAGATTAATTTTAAGTGGTACAACGCAGCTCTGCTTAACTTTAAACCTGGTTTAAGTCATTTTAAACCTAGCTTTACTAATTTTCAAATTAGTGCTAATCTTAGTTTAAATTAAACGTTATTAGTGCAATCCACAAAGAGTTATTAGCTGAAAAAATGACTTATCTCTCCAGTCCTGCTTTAGGTCTTTCCTGGATTTTATTCCCGATTCTTAAAGGAACAACTTTTAAATACTGCAGAAAGGTTTCTTTGGGCATTGAATTTCTTTTTTTTTTCTTCTTTTGGTTCTCCACAAACCTGCACAATATACTATTCAGAAAATGAATAAAATCAGTTTTGACAAACCTTTTAAATGCATGCAGACTTACTTATCCAAATCATTTTAGGTATTACAAGCAAAGTTTAAATACATTTGGTTTAAAACTTTTGCACAGGACTATATATAGGCCAAAGATATTCAAAGTCTTCCTGAAAGAGCCAATATTACTCAGATTACAAGCCTGTGCTGTATGCAAAAGTGTGTGTGTGTGTGTGTGTGTGTGTGTGCGCGCGCATGTGTATGTGTTTGAGCCATCTGGTACCTATGAGCCCCTGCCGCTGAAGATGGACAGCTTGGTGTGAACTCATCAATAATGTAAAAGGACTTCAATAACAAACTCCCGTAACTACACACCCTCGCGTACCTAACCAGGCACATTCCTCTGGCGTGTTCAAACCGTGACACCCGCTCGTTTTATGCTGACACAGACAAACGCCAGCTTTAAGAATAGAAGGTGTATTGCGTTTGTCCTGCAAAAAAACACAGTGAGTCCTTTAATGTATATCATTAACTAAATATAAATTGTAACAAAAAAAATATTACAAAGACGGCTGTTGTTGGTTTAGCGTCCAGGAAACAGCAGAGATTGTCTCGGCTAATAGAAGCTAACCGTTAGCATTAGCAACTCCACCACAGCAGAACTCCTTCAGGCTTGTGTTATTTGTGGAGATAAAACATCAACGTTGCAGAGCAAACAGTCAGTCTAGGAGTCGTTTTGCTGTTAGCCAATCAGAGGAGAGATGTCCAAATATCAGGAGAGCTTTTTCCCCCCAGAGTACGACTCACAAGACATTCATTCCTACTAGAGACCCCTGCAGATGTATTGATTAAACAAGTGTTCCACACTTTTAAAGAAATGAGGATTAAGGAGCTACTGCATTATGGGTTCAGGGTTGATTTCCAGTGTATTTTAATATATGTAATAGTAAAAAATAGCAATATTATTTTTAGAGTAAATTGCCCAGTCTTTCACGGAACCTGAATGACCAGATTAGAGGGCAAAACAGCCAAACATCATTGATTAATCAATGAACAGAGCAGGAAGTGAAATGTAAGGAATCTGAACAAGGTATAAATTGAGTCACAGTGGCGAGAAAGAAATGAGAGCCGAGGTATAGAAGCAAGGGAAGGCTTACGCCTCACAGGAGGCACAAGGGAGAGGCAGCTTCACCTGACCTACATAGCAAAAAGAGAAAGTATTGCTTCACTGAAACTGACACTCAAACACGGATTCACTGAAAAGCAAAGTCACCTGCGTGTTGCTGAGCTTGCAGCGTACGTGAAGTTAATGTGTGGGTATCAAATAACGCGTAACCCAAGCAGAATGCCCTCCATGTGCTTCAGACGCCTTCACACACACACACACACGCACACACACACACACACACACACACACTCACACACACACCAGTGTTACTAAATCCTACGAGTGTGTGCTTTCTGGGACTCCTGTAGCAAACTTAAAAGAAAAAAAAAACGGGCAGCTAAATTCTACCATAAAATCTGGTAATTTCTTAAATATGTTGGATGATGTGTGAGTAAACGTCAATGATTGCTAAATACTCCACTTGTAACTTTATTTGATTATAACATGATTATTATTTTAATTCCTAAATCTCGGGTTTCTGAGAAAGGAAAAATGCTCCTCAGGTCACCTCATGACTTACGTGAGGACACGGACTTTTAAATTGAATATAGCACTTCCTGAATTACTGGACTCTGTTTCTCCTGTAAAAAAGTTAGAACATGTAAGAAGGAACTCACTTTCCTGGCTAAATGTGGAACTTATGAATCTGAGAAGAAATTGAAGAAAAGCTGAGTGCCGTTGGCGGTTTTTCAGATAAGAAGTATCTTTACAGGCTTGGAAAACCATTTTGTTCTTATTATTCAACAGAAAGCAATTCAGCTATCTGTAGCTCAAATTTGACAGCTCATGAGTTTCTTAGGTTTCTTCCAAGACAGAGCTGAAACACCGAGAAATCAGATTACTCCCCCATCGGGGAGTTCATCAGACTACTCAGCTGCTTTGCCCGCTGGTGCCAGTCAAGGGTTCTCTGACTTCAAGGTTATTTCCCTGTCTGAATTAACTAAGATCGTTAATGCAGCTCCATGTACAATAACAGTGGTCAGTATTAGGACCCTATATTCTGTTTTTATTAAATACTTCATTGACTACCAGAGTTTCCCCTGCATGTTTAAAATCAGCGGTGCTAGCACCAATACTGAAAAAGCCAGGACTGGGTGCTGACTCAGTTGCAATGTCCAAACTACAAGTTTTTATCTGCAATTTGGGGCTGGTTGTCTAATAACTCCCTGCTTCTAAATGCGGACAAGACAGATTGGATGGTCATAGAACCCATTTTTGTTTTATACTTGTCCCAAAATTTCACCTTGATCTTGATGACTACGGTAAATGGTCTGTATACATATAGCACCTTCTAGAGCAGGGGTAAGGAACCCTGGTCCTGGAGAGCCGCTATCCAGCACGTTGTAGAGGTTTCCCTGCCTCAACACAGTTGATTCTCCTATTCAGCAGCACATCAGGCTCTGCTGAAGCCTGTTAATCAGCTACTGATTAAAATCAGGTGTGTTGAAGCAGGGAAACCTCTAAATGTGACTACATGTGTCTATATATGTGATGGATAGCGGCTCTCCAGGACCAGGGTTCCCTACCCCTGTTCTAGAGTCCTAGAACCCTCCACCACACTTTACAACACAACAGTCATTCACCCATGCATGTACGCTTTCACACACTGGTGGTGATGAGCCATAATGTAGCCACATCTGCCCTGTGACAATGACGGAGGCAGGGCTGACATACAAACTAGGCATCGCGGGTTCTCTCCGATGACCATCTGCATGCAAGGCAGTTGTGCAAGTGTCTTGCCCAAGAACACAATGACTGCGACAGACTGAGTGGGGTGCAAACCTGCAACCATCTGTTTACGAGGCAGGCACTAAAGTCCTCTACCACCGTTGCCCCGTTACATCATAAGTTGCATGGACACGGTAAAGATGGTGTGACCTAGTGCTCTCCAACTCTCACATTAAGGAGACAACATGGACTGCCTTTTATAATTCTAAGAACATATAGCTAAACTCAAACTAGTTTTATCATTTGAAAATAGAGAGGTTCTTGTCTGTGCATTTATGTTTTCACTCTTTGATTATAGTAACTCTATCCTTTCTGGGTTACTGAGGAAACTTTATAGATGTTTACGGATATTACAAAATGAAGCTGCTCGCAATTTAACCAAAACTAGGAAATACAGCATATTACTCCAGCATCGAAATCTCCTCACTGGTTTCCTTGTCAGTTTTTAAGGTCCTGTTGCTCAATTACAAGACGTTAATTCCTCTCGCACCTTCATATCGTACAATCAGTCACACACTCACTCTCACCTTGGGACAATTCTAAGTCACCAGTGAAAACCCACACATGTAGAACAGGCACACTCCACACAGAAAGGCCACAGCTACGGGTGGAACCTGCAGTTTTCTTGCTGCAAACCAACGGTGCAACCATTTTGCCTCATTTTGAAAAACAAACACCGAATCTACATCATAAATTAGGCAGAAAAAATGCATATCGATTAAAAAATCCATATTGGTCAATATCAATATTTATTGATAACTATAATAAAAAATGTAAAAATGATATTTTAAGTGCAGCCCTGGCCATTTTCCATCATTACTTTATGATCAAACCAATGTGTTGTGTTACCAGACTTGGTTTTTATTGATTTTCTGCAAATTTTGCAAACAACCATTGTTTGTTTTTCGTCAGACTTCGAAATCGAAATATTACCATGCTGGTGAACTACTGTAATCTTTATTTCCTCCATCTCTCCTGGCTGCAAAAAATCACGTGCTGCCCGTTTAGTTTAGAGGGGGAAGGCTTGGTGACAGAGCGTACCTGGATCTATGGCTGGGAGTAAGTAAGGAGTCTAGTATGAAGCTACCCGACAGGCTATAATGAAAAAAGAAAGGAAACCTTTTATTGACCCTTTTCTGTTCTATCGCACCACACGTCTATTGATGGATAGATATTATTGAATTATTGTCCAGTCCTATTATAAATAACCTCTTGCATTCACTGTGGCTTACAAGCATCAATGAAACTTCTGCAAAATATTCTTTCACGTGAATGCACAAGTCAGAGAGTGGACATATGCATGTTACATATGTCCAGCTGTGTCTGCACGTCCGGTCATAATCGTAATCACTATCAAACGGATAAGTTCAACGTGATGTGTTATCCCACAGCTAAATATAGCTCAACTGGACGGGACAGTGTTGCTTCTCTCTGGCTCTCTCTGGTTCTTTTCGTGGCTCGTCATTAGCAACGGAACGCACATCCAGGAGTTTGGTCAGACAAGGAGAGCCGTGAAGGCTCAGATATTGAGGAGTGAGTTGGTGAAGTTGGAGAGGGAGAAAACGAGGGAGCGGCAGAGGAAAGAAAAAAACAAGAGAGGGTGAGAAAGCGAGTTCAAAAAAAGAGGAGCAGAGATGGAGATAAACAAATGACTGACGGAGAGAAAAAGAGGGAGTAGTTTTCAGAAAACAAGCTCTTGAGCGGTGTTGCGTGACTTTGCACTTTCTCACCCCAGAGGTTGCTGGAGGAGGTGAGAGGGGGAGCAAATGAATGAGAAAAATGTTTAAAGAGAAGAGCTTCAGGATAGCAGTGGAAAGAAGAAAGACAAGCGAGTACTACTGCAGGAGAAACTAGGGCAGATGCACATAAACATGATATACGGTGAAACACACCAGAACAACCGCCCCGTACACACTCCTCCGTCAAGTCTGCTTACCAGGGTGGCAGGAGTAGCCCACTTCTGCAGCATGCTTTCCCTCGCCCGCTCATTCCTCTGTTTCTTTAACTCCACTCCTCCTCTCCTCTGCTGAGTGTCTTCACAAAGCAACAACAAAAAAATCCTCCTGTCAGGCACAAAATCCTAAACACACTCAGGGGGCATGAGTGCCATGAGCTGCTGCTGCTGCTGCTTGTTTTTTCACACACCGGAGTGACACTCAACCAGCGGCTCGCTCCTAAAGCTTGACAGCGAGGCAGGAAGCTCCCTACCGCTGACATGCAGCACTCAGGTGATCTCACACACACACACACACACAACTGGTAGCACACACCCACAGGGAGGGAGTCCCGCATGCAGAGCTCCAACGTGTATTATGCAAGGGGCTGAATGTGAGCCAGAGTGCTCACACTGTCTGCCCTACACACACACACACACACACACACACACACACACACACACACAGGAGCTCCTCCCACCATTCACTCGTCCAACTTCATCAGGTATTCATTCAAAAAACACACACAAGCCAGCTGGCCGAACGCCCAGAGACCGCTTACGAGCAGAGAAAGAGAACACAAGAGGGGGGAGGGAGGGTGTTACACTGAGAAGGCCAGAGCGGGGGACACTGTGGGGAGAGAAAACGGGTGAGGGAGGGAGGAGAGAGAGAGAGAGAAGAGCACTAGAGATTAGAGACAGAAACAGAAAGATTAGATGAAAGAGTGGAATCAACAAACATGAATCTGCAGCGACTGAGAAGCTTTTAACCAGATCACTTTGTTATTTTGATTTGCAAAATTTAACAAAACCTCAACAAAAAAAAAAACACCTGCACACACACTCATAGGGGGATAGGAACTCCACGGATCGGGGAGAGTGGTGTCCTCTTCCTGCATCCTTTACAACAAGGCTGTAGTACCTAAAGGTGGCCACTAGATGGCAGAGCTGACTACTAGCGTGCAGCAGCATTCCTCCTTTAGTTAGCTGACCTAGTTAAAAGACAAATTTGGAAATAAATATAGATGACATGTGCTCGTTAATGCAGTGAGATCTAGAACGCAGAGAGAAGAAATAAGCGCAAACACACACACGCACGCACACACACACACACACACACGGAATCTTAATAACTCCCAGAAGAACTAGAGGGTCCAAACATCCTGTTTGTGTTGGTCGGCCTTCCTGTTATCTCGACATCAACCCGGTGTTCCAGCGCTCGACTTAAAGTCATCATGGAGAGTTGAGCTGCAGCCTGGTGGGGGACGGTTTCATGTTTTTGCTTTAAACGTGATTTTTTTTAAGAAAGCACCAAAGTGCTTCAGTTGAGTGAGAGGAGAAGCCAACACTGTTTAGCTAGCTAAGGGCTCCAAAACCTTTTTCCCCTCAGTCCTCTGACATTAAACGTGTTTAGAGCCCCAACTGTTACAGGATCTTTGGAAAATAAGACAATTTATAATTTTTGATAAATATCTCAAAAGAGGATTAGGGCAATAGAAAAAAGTTCTCCTTTTAGATGAACAAGATTTTTTATCAAGATTCTGACTTTTTTCCTCTTCCATAAAAATCTACTACAAAGGGTTTATTGTCATTTTTGGAAAACAATCATTTAGTGTATATTATTAGGTTTTAAAAATTAAGAAAATAAAACGTATGCATAAAGAGTAGGGGTATAGGATATTTGCAGCAAATGATGTAAAAACCACCATGAATAGATCTAAACGTATCGCTGGTACTTTTAATGTCATTATTTTGTGGAAACTCAACTCAACTATTCCATGAAAAAAACTAAAAAGCTGCTTAAACCTCCATTTTTATTATATTTATTCTCAGAAACATCATTTCTAACCAAAGTCCAGTTATAAAAAACAAAGCTTGTTCAAAACGTCCTCGTTAGGTTGATCAAACGTTTGATTTCCACCTAAATTAATAAGAAAACTATGGAAGCCCATTCCCGCCACTCTAAGTCAAATAAAATAAAAGTTTTTATCCCATATTTATGACTTAGGTATCATAATATGGAGATAGTATCTCATTATTATGAGATAGCTAATTCATATTTATGATAAAAAAATTGTTTTAATCAGAGTGGCGGGAATGCGCTTCCATAAAATCCAGCCAAACAGGATGCAGTAAATGGAGTTTTCTATAATCTTTAATAAACCATTGCTTTTGTTCTTTTTTAACACACCGTAGTAAAAAAAGGATAAAAGGAAGTGACGCCACCCAGACCGGCGAGCTCTGATGAAGGCTAAAGTTGCTAGCCGAAACATGTCAGCTTAAAGGTAAAATACTGTACCTATATTTTTACTACGCTGTGTTCTATCCACGAAAGAAGTAAGCGAGTGCTGCATGTACGGAAAGATGTTGTATCATATAATATGGCCTTCATTTGAGCATTTAGTTGTATATCCCACACCAGGATTCATCTAGCTGACAGTTTCACATTTTATTTATTTAATATTTTCACATAACGAGACGTTCTTCAGTTCTGTTTTACTTAGTTTTTTTTAACAGAAGCAGACACCCCTTTTTTATGTAATATTTTCTAACCCAAAAGAGAGAGAGAACCCTTTATGGAGTTGATCAACCTTCCTGTTTGACACATGTCCTCCAGGTTTGGCTAAACAACACAGAATAATTAGATTTTATAGTGAAGAAAGCAGCTGATGGATCCTGTCTTGATTTAGACGACCTGCTACTTTAGATCAAACTTATTTGGGTATACGTTTCTGCTGTACTCAACTGTAAAAGCATAAATGACAACATTTTGTGTGATTTTTAAAGTGCAGATGGTTGCATCAGATGAAAGTTTTACGTTTTCATCAAGCTGCTGTTATGGAAAAACTAAAAATGCATAAAAACAGCTGGATGTTATAAAAACGTGTAGCGTGAACAGCGCCGGATTCCGTCTCAGCGGTTTGTGTTTCTGCAGAGCAGAATCCAGCCTCAGTCACAGCCAGTCACTAAGGAAACTGATGAAAAGCTTCTATATATACACACACACACACATATATATATCAGACACACACACACACAATCTGACTGCTTCCCACGCAAACCTCACACATGCTGTGGTTATGACAACAGCAACCCTCGCCTTCCTACACACTCCTCACCAATCTATCCCCTCCTCTCTGTCACCCAAGTCTCAGCTCTCTTGTTTTTCCATGTCCTTCCATCTGTCTCTGTGCGACTGTGTGTGTGTGTGTGACTGTCTAAGTGTGTGTGTGACTGTCTATGTGTGTGTGTGTGTGTGTGTAACAGCATCCAACGTTCATACACCAAACAGAAACGATCACAGCCAGACAGACTATAAATGCACGTCTCTTTTATATTATTTATGTAGTTATTATCTGTTTTTGTAACCTCTGCAGCGTGTCGCTCACACTCGCTTCGTGCTCGTGTTTAACAGCGTCTGTCCTTTGAACTCGGCAACGTTTGCATGCTCCACACGTAGCTTTCTCTCCCTGATTCGCCTCTCTCGCTAAACTCACTGGAAGCATAGAGCGCTGCTCCTTCGGTCCGAGCTGCAACCCATTCACAAACCTGCTAATCCACACACACACACACTGGTGGATCCATGCAAGTCACTCACACACGCATGCAAGCATGCACATAGAAGTTTGCGTGTGTTTGTGCAGGATTAGGGAACTGCGATGGATGGACAAATCACTGTTAAGCTGAATAATCCTACACACACACACACACACACACACCAGCAACTATTTAAAACGTGAACTCTCATTCATTTCTACACACAAACAGTCGTCAATATGTAATCCTGCTTAGAGAATGTGTTTCTGTACAAAAGGGGGAAGACACAAGTGTGCAGGGGGAGGAGAAGAAGAAAGAGCATCTCACTGAGCTGCTGCTGTCAGTGACTAGTTGGAGAAATGGTGAGAAAAAATGCAGATTTTCCTTTAGAATCACACCGAATTAGTACATTTGACACTGTTGCAGGACGTTTTATACACGGGGTGTGTGATGTAACTCTGACAGCCCTTTCTAGAGTCGGATCGAGTGACTCTAATCCTGAACCATGCAGGTCAGAGACGGCACAGGCTTTTTGGTACACTAGACGCCCCAAGCTGCATATACTCAACAACATCAAGGTAAATGTGGCTTTGAATTCAAGGACTCAGTTAAATTTCGGAGCAGCATTTATAAACTTCCACAGCACACGGTGACACGGACAAGCTACTGACACCTTCAGTTTAAAAACAAATCTCTTAAATGTTTTTAGCATCTCTTTGGGATTTGTTCCTGCTGGTGGAAAATCTAGCAGCGACTCACATGATGCGAGTCGTCTCGTTCCTGAGCCAAATCAGGTTGAAGACACGTGGACAGGTGTGAGATGAGTGACGCTGCAGAGCTGCAGGGAGCACGGCGCTAAAACACAACAGCTTTGGTGACAAACGAGAGCAGAAACGCACAACCGTCCGTGAGGATGTGACACACAGCCTCACGACACAAACGCAGAAGGTCCTTGCAGCTATCCTCAGTCTGAGACAGAGTCATGCTGCTGTGTTTGCTGAAGGTGAACTCCACAGCTGTAAGGGGCAGACAGGCAGTAATTGGCATGAATGAGCACAGCGGAGGGCATTGTGTGCATGAAGGAGAGGTGAATGAGTCCTCAGCATGCGTCCTTGTTGGTGAATAATGGTCCTCACCTTTTAAAAATGCACAAAGATATCAGACTGGCAGGAGATACTTGAAAACAACCAACACGTATGAGCCTCAATCAGAAATCACTTCAAAGCAAGGCAATGATTCAGACTACCATGACCTGGATGACTGAGAACCTTCACCAGCATAGATGAACACACAAAAGAACACAGCTCCACCTAGGGCTGGGACGATAATCAATAAGTCAATATATCGTACGATAGATGAAAATGAACTCAATAATTTTTCAAGCCTCGATATATCGCCATGTGCCTGCGTGTATATGTTTTCCTTGTCTCTCGCTTCCAAAGATGCTAGATGACAAGAGGGTTCACTCTGTGCATTGGTCTCAGCACCCGTGCGCGTTAGTGGATTAAATGAAGGGAGTGGAGCATCCTGTCAGTCATTGAGGATCTTTGTATCTCTGGGAGGATTGGGAAGCGGAGCTGCAAGTTAACCTCGTGAGGAGAATGGCGAACTTTATTGCAAAGCCAAATGCTACGGCCCCGGTGTGGGAGTATTTTGGCTTCAAGCCCAATGAGAGAGGTGGGGTAAACACAGACGAGTCAGTATGCCGACTTTGTTCCAAAATTGTAGTAACAAAAAAAGGCAATACAACAAAATTGCATTCCCACCTGAAACATAATCACCCGGTCGCGTTTTCACAACTAGGGAAAAAAACTGCACCCCGTGATGCAGAGCCGTCAGCCCGACAATCGACACTTATGAAGCGTTAAGGTACGGAAAGAAAAAAAGGTTAAGAAATGTACAACTCTATTATTATTATTATTGTTTATTATCATTATTGAAGTGCAGTTTTTGGTTGTTGACAGTGGATAAGCCATTGTATTTATTGTTTTGGAGAGAAAGGGTTTATTTTATTGTTTTTGGTGCAATATTTTCAAACAGTGTGAGAGTTGTTTATTATTTTATTTTTATTGTTTTTTGTTTGTTTTATTTATTAGTTTAGAAGTTCTGGTTCTGGACATTTCAATGTTAAATAAAGGTTTAATTGTTGCATTTTAAAGGATGTACTTACATTATTATGATATATTAACATTACATGAGTGGTTATTTTGGTCTCGATAATGTCGACAATAATATCGTTTATCGTCAATAATTTTTGGACAATATATTGTCCAGCAAAATTTGATATCGTCCCAGGCCTAGCTCCACCTGGATGAGGAACTTCTACAGTGAAGGTTAACGTCTGAAAAAGGATTGTGCTGCAAAAATCAGCCTTGCTCTTTGCTTTTAGGGAAAAATACAATTTTAGTGTTTCTCTGTATTTAAACAGAGATAGCAATGGTTCGTAGATGATCTTTACTAGACTGAAAAAAATCCACATAGAGCTTTTCTGCTTTATTTTACTGATATTTTAAATATTTTATGATCTGAAAATGTTTTTGTTCTGAAAATCAGGAAATGTAATTTTGAGGGAAAAAACTAAACGAACTAATTAAAATAATTTCATGTCTGTATTTATTATAACTCTGTCAAAACTATAATGTGGTTTAAAATAACTTTTATGCAGTAAAAATGTAAACAAAATTTATGTTCTATCATCTAATTTTTCTAAAATGTTTGGAGAATTTCTTTACTGGTTGAAAGTGGAAAAAATAATATTAAAAAAAAATATTTACTCGTCACTACCTATCAGACTTAATATTTCTACGCACAAACACGCAGAAAACAAAAGCGCAGCGAGGTTTACTAGAACTTTTTTTGGGTCCAATCTTCTTATAGGCGGAGGATCTATTCACAGTGCTGCCTCCAGGCTGGTTGTATGCATCCTCATGAGACACAAACCCCCTCTGATCATGACCCCATTTCCTCAATGCCAAACCCCATAATTGCCTGCAGGACCACATGGTTCAACTGCAGTTATTTCAATCTTTGTGAGGAGGAGGAGGTAGAGGCAGATGAAGAGGGGGCGAAGAGTCAAAGACACAAGGAGAAGCTCAACCAAGGTAGCAGAAGGGCAGAAAGAAAGAGACAGAAACTCAGAAATGGGATAATGGAAGACAAAAAAGACTTGAGGGATCCATCAGCTGATACAAGTCACACACCGCCCCCCCACTCTTGGGGTTATTGATTCCAGGATTTGAATGATGTGTCTGTATGAGTGACACAGTGGCGTTAGCCTTAGGGCATAATGTAGTACTACAAGGGATCTTTTATTCAACACTTGGTCTTTCTCCTCACATGTGCAGAAGCATGTTTGTCGGTGGTAAAAGCAGCAAAATGAACTCTTGTTTATGTTATATAGTTTAAGTTTATGCAGCCTTAAAGCTTCATATTCCAAGTTCTGTTTTTGGTCAGTGGAGATTAGAGTTTAGTCTAGAAAGAGTAAAAGTCAATTGAATGACCTCTTAAGTGACAAAAACAAGCTTTTGTGTGTGTGTGTGGAGAGGAAAGCATAATGGAATGCCTGAGTTCAAGACTTGCCAGGAGCACTTTTCCCATACGCCTTGGAGACTTCCCTCACCAGCCATCTCTCTCTCTCTCTCACACACAGAGAGAGAGAGAGAGAGAGAGAGAGAGAGAGAGAGAGAGAGAGAGAGAGAGAGAGAGAGAGAGAGAGAGAGAGAGAGAGAGAGAGAGAGAGAGAGAGAGAGAGAGAGAGAGAGAGAGAGAGAGCGAGAGAGAGAGAGAGAGAGAGAGAGAGAGAGAGTCTTGCTCACTTGAAGCAGCACAGTGAACACTACAGAAAAGTAACTGCACAGGGGTGGTGTGTGTGTGTGTGGGGGATGGGTGGGGGTGGGGGTGGGGGGGTACAGTGTGGTTCCCTGGACAAATGCGCACCACAGGAACATGTTCGTGTCAATGTGACACAGCATTAAAGTTTAATGCATTTAAAGTTGTATTAAGTAAGAGGAGGATAAAAATTGAGGCGGACAAGGAAACACGCAGGCAGAGGCTCGGATGCACTCCTTGAACTTGTGTCTCCCTGTGGGGTAAATGGGGTTGCTCCATTTATAAGTATAGTGCATTTAAGTGTGTGTGTGTGTGTGTGTGTGTGTGTGTGTGTACAGTCAGACAAGCATGCTTTTGTGAGGCAGCGATAAACACGAGCTCCATATGATCTCTTTTCCCACATGTTGTCTGACTCCATCAGTCTAAATCCAGGGATCTGGAATAAATCTGAATGTCAACATTTGTGTACGTCTACTGATATTTTCTGAATAAAACACACTCCATCTGGAAACACGCTAGCTCCTGGATCAACCAGATCGAAGCAGAAAGGGTCAATGAAAAGCATTTCTATGATGAGTCAGCAGAAGGGGTCCATTAGAAGGTGTTTTATTCCAGAAATGAAACGCTTGCATGTCGGGAAAAATGCGAATTTCCTTTGAACATTTATTCAGCCTTTATTCTCAATGCCCTCCAGCAGCAGCCTTCATGCCACATCACATACAGCTGTCATCTGGGTTTTTGTATGTTTTTAGCAAACAGACAGATTGTATCACCACTTTCCCAAGTGCCTGCCTAATTTTGTGCAAAAGTGACTCTTTTTCCTTGGTTTATACAACAGTGGTAGTATGATGTGTCATAATTACGTCAGTCAGAACTTTAGATCAGTGGACTCTTCAGCTTTTGACCCAGAATCTAAAGACTCATAGACAAATGACCCCAAACAGCTAAAGTATGCCAACAATATGATGTCTGAGTGCCGAAAACAAGCCTTAAAGTTTTACTCTCACAGGAGCGTATAATGCCCCGCCTGATATCAAAACTTTATTAGAAATGCTTTCGGTTGTTTTTAATCCCACGGAGACGGAAATGAAAGAAAAAGGGGGAGAGGAAAGGAAGAGGCAGGGGGAAACCTTACAAAAATAAACGATAAAGGATGCACAAGGATCCACTTCTAGACCTGCACAAAGAGAGAGAGTGAAAAAAAAAGGGACGCACAGAAATACAGAACCAAGATGTCACTGCGCCAAACAACACAAGGATATAAGACAGTAACAATGTTTGCTGAAAAGCACACGGTAATAATGAATTCATGGTGCATTTGGTGCCAACCACAGCTCAAGGTAATGTGTCAAAAACACCCGAGTCCATACTTGTGAGAGCACCATGTGCGTACACGTGCTTGTGTATATAAGGTTTCTCTACAGGAGTGTCCAATAGCAAGTGCGAGGGCCACAGACCTGCCCCCCAAGACCCCAGACCTGCCCCCCAAGGCCCCTGGAAGACATGGAGGAGAACCAAGCCCCAAACATCCAGAAGTCTCTCTGGAGCGTGGAGACCCCAGGAAAGACCGGAGCAGGCCTGGTTTTCCAAAGGATGCGTAAGTGGCTCGTAACATAATAAGACGTGGTTTCCCAGCGACCTCAGCAGTGTGTCCCTTCCTACTGGGAGCGTATCTGACGTGCATGGCCCAATGGAAATGCATTCATTGACTAAACAGCAGCTATTAGCTGCATGTTACGCTAGGGCGGATGTTATGCAACGAGTACGCACCCAGAGGAAAACTAGGCGCATGAACAAATAAATGGATATTAATGAAATTGTCAAAAACGAATCATTAGATGTGTACCTAGAACTGATTAACTTTTGCAGTCAGCCTAATTCAAGATGGCCACTACTCAAAAACATAAAAATGGCACCAGGTCAGTCAACTCCTCAGATATTGAGCCACAGTTTCATGCGTTAGTAGCCAAAAATCACCAATAAAAAATGATCTTAGTTCTCAATCATTTTCTAAATCGCTTGTTCTTCAGTAGAGTTGGAGGGAGCTGGTTCCCAACTCCAACAGTCATTGGGAGATAGAGCCAGGGGACGCCCTGGACAGGTCTGCAGTCCAGGACAGGAACCTCCAACTGACTTCACGGGCATGTTCTTGGTCTGTGGGAAGAAGCCGGAGTACCCGTAGAAAACCCATGCATGCATGGAGGAGAACATGCCAACTCCATGCAGAAATGCCACAGATGGGATTTGAACCCGCGATCTTCTTAGTGCGAGGCAACAACGCTACCAACTGCACCACCATGCAGCCCCTATAGTGCCAAATGGTCACTCAAAATCTATGTTTAAATTTTGCCGTTAAGTCAACCATTTGCCACTGGAGAAACTGTGTCAGTCTGAACAATCCACACTCGTGAACACAAATGTGGTTTTAACTCAGTCAGTTTTTCAGATATTAAGCAGAAATCCTCTACTGTAATAGCTGAGAGGCACTCTCATCACTGCGAGTGCTAAAAGGTTGCACAAGATCTTGTATTATTGTGTAAGCTTGAATAGAACTTTATTGATCCCACATGGGGAAATTTGATAGCATGACATTTCTATTTAGAGTTGACCAAATCGGCTCCAATGCAAGATGATCCTAGTTTAAAATTCTTTTATGAGACAACAGGTGATATGCATTCTTTCAAGAATTTGTAGGCTTTTGATAATCTACGTGTTATATCTGAAATAATTAGTGACCGTAGTGTCTAAAGTTTGATGACTTCTCACTCAAAATACCTCAATAAAACACTTTTTCTGTCAAAAATGTTTCCTGAAGAATTTTAAACCTTGGCTTGGATTGATTTTTGTTTCATCACTCTCTAGGAAAACGCCTCACAGTGAGCAGGGAGACTACTACACAAGGAGAAGTTTGAATCCTTGAGTATCTGCTCAGCTACAAGGCCTGTTAGATATTTGCCAGAAGCTCCAGAGCTGCCTCTCTGCGGCTGAGCCTCTACCATCTCACTTCCCTCCCAGAGGAATCGGGGAGTGAGAATTTCTTCTCTTGGGATCAATAATTCTCAAATGTGTGAGAAACCTTAAAGGAAAATCACATCAATTGTAGTTTGTGGTGCAATCAGCTGGTGACCATAACAGACTTTCTGCTCCTTTTTAATTATTTATGGAGATTTTTTTTCCACTCACAGAAGATCAAACAAGCTATTTGTTCTCCAACAAACTTGTATGCAGAAGGACAAGCAAATGCACTGTTGCTAGGCAGAATTAAATGCAATAAAAATGAAACTCTTCCAAGCGCAACCATTGCATATATAGTAGGGGTGTAACGTTAAGTCTATTCATATTCAGATCTTATGGTACAGAAAGTTCGGTACGGTACAGAAAGTTCGGTACGGTACAGACACGTACTGTAACTGTGTTGCACACAGTAGCCAACATCTGATTTAGCTAAAGTCAGGGGCTGCTTCCTTCAAAGATAGTGATGGTCTTACTCTGTACTGTGATGTAATGCCCGCCCCTCGTCCAGTGGAGCTCCATTCCATTCTACTTGAGCGCCATTCAGCATTAGCTAATAGCATTAGACATCTGCTTATGTACAGATGTCATCACAGAGTGTGCACAAGCGTTTAAGCTCGTACCTAGACTAATGCAGAGTTGGCGACATTTTTTATGGACAAGTCTTAAAAAATAATGAAGAGTACATTGTGAGACTAATACTTATAAAACAATGTGTTCCAGCTCTGTTGGCTGGCCAGAGGTGCACGTTCACTAACAAGAGGCTTTGCGTTCAGCCGTAAATATGGACGGCTTATGGTGCAATACATTTTTCGGCCTCTAGATGGTTAGGGTTAAAAAACTCCAGATTTCTGCTTTAAAAGTTCATTTCATAAAGATGGAAAATATTTCTACTTTTCAATCGTTCAGCCTGTTGTTTTCAGTTACAGGTGAGAAAGCTGAGAATTCACGCTCTTTGACTTAACATTCATCGGAGCAGTCGCCAGATTGAAGGGTTTATCAGTAAAACAGGGCTCTTCGGAAGTGGAGAACACAAGAAAGTCCTTGATGCCAGAACTAATAACATTAGATTAAACATGACAGTCAGACTAGCAGCTTTTAGGGTGGAACACAAGCAGTTCGTCAGTAATGCCTCAGCAGACAGCACTGAACCACTGTCTCCAACTTCAACATGAGCGAGTCAGTCTGAGATAATAAGGTTCTGAAGTGAATGAAGAATAGTAAAAACACAAAAGGGAAAACTCATTCTCACCTCATTCAACACAGCTGCTCCAGACTTCCTGGTTTGTCAGCAGGTGGCACCGGCCATGGAGGGAGCTCCAGACTATTCCAGACTGCAGTAAGTGGACCGAGGGACTCCCTGGTGAAGGAAAACAGCACGAGTTAAACACATAAAAGGGAGAGTTACTGCTTTTATCTTCTCTGACATTTTCTGAGTAGCCTCTTCATGCAGAAAGCAACATACAGCTGAAAGATCCTGGACACACAGCAGAGAATGCATCACAAGGTCTGGTAATGAAAGCAGCATCAAACACAGCTGTGATTCACAGCAGAAACGTGTGACGAGCTTTTCTTCTTTTTAACACAAACGAAGCAAACAGCTCACAGACAAAACGTTTCCCACATTATGAATTTTTCTCATCTGCAGGTTTAATTTTAGACATGGATGATATTAAAGCACAATCGTGTATTTCTTTCAAAAAGGGACAACTTCTGTAGTTTTATAGAAATTCATTTGCTAAAAGTTGATGAGTGGTTTGTGTTTTTTAAGGCTCTATACTGATACAGATGATTAGGAGTATCTGACGATATGATATATATCACAATACAAGAGAGACGATACGATACTTATCACAATACAGGAGAGACGATACGATACGTATCACAATACAGGAGAGACAATACGATGTGTATCACAATACAGGAGAGACGATACGATACGTATCACAATACAGGAGAGACGATACGATACGTATCACAATACAGGAGAGACGATACGATACGTATCACAATACAGGAGAGACGATACGATACGTATCACAATACAGGAGAGACAATACGATGTGTATCACAATACAGGAGAGACGATACGATACGTATCACAATACAGGAGAGACGATACGATACATATCACAATACAGGAGAGACGATACGATACGCATCACAATACAGGAGAGACAATACAATATATTGCAATACTAAAAGCCATAAGATATTTCCAATTTTTATTCTTTTATTGGTAAACTCAGGTTAGAGGCTTCCAAGACACATCCTGTGTTAATGCAAGAGATCGTTGTTCCATCAGAATAAAGGGAGTAAAAACTGTTGCCACCTAGCAGTCAGAGTTTGAATTGCACCAAACAAAATAAATTTAGCAAATGTTTGTGTTCAAGGTCTCAATAAAAATTAATGCACTGCTTTTAAATATCGATTCAGTATCATAACACGAAATATTGTAATATTTCAGTGTATTGATATTTTCTTACATCTCTACAGATGATTGATGTATGTAATCTGCTTAATATTGGCTCACTGAAAAAACCTATGGTCAGGAGATTTGCACTGCAAATGCAAAACACAATCTTTGATAGAAGCAGCTGAAATAACCTTCCTTGGTGGCTGGGACCATTCTTATGGGTTTTTTTCCACCTCTTATTGCGGCTCGACTCTGCTCTACATGGTTTGGGTGGTTTTCCATTACAACTGGAGCAACCAGTGACTCCACCCCCAAGCCGATCAGTGGCCGTCAGTCTCCAACGTTGCGTTTTCGACCTGGCTTGGTTTGTTTGGAACATCGAAGCTGGTACTGAAAACGGTTGGGAGTTGAATTAATTTGGACCAATGCTATAAACCAGAACAAATTCATTAAAAAAAACAACTAAGGTCCTAAAAAAAACCCAAACATTTAGTGTCATTAGACAACCCCAAGACATGTAACGCTTAAAAAACTGCTCAGGCCACAAATAATGACATCATCCAGGGAATAACTTTAGTTAGAAAATACATGTTTAAAACATTTTTAATTGGTAAATAATACGTTTGATCATTTAAGATATCAAAAAGTAAATATCCAATCAATCAATCAATTAATCAACCGACCAACCAACCAATCAATCATACCATATTTAGAAGAGACAAGTATCAGGTCACAACAACACCTAGACATTGGTGTATAATAACAAAAACATATCAAATGTGCCACAAGCCGCCCACACACAACAATGAGAGACAGACCCGGTGCTTTTCGACACGCTCTTTGGGACTAATTAGTCAGGTTGTGCAGGAATGACGGGGATGTTGCTGAGGAAACAAAACACCTATTCCCTACTGTTAGTCAGCTGTAGCGTGTGTGTATCTATGAGTGTTTAAGGAATGCATGTGGGATGCCAAACATCCCACTGACCCACTTCTTACAAGTGTGAGAAGAAGAAAAATGAAAAAGTGGTGGAGGTGTGGAGTAAAGTGTAGCAGTCTACTGCTTTACTGCAGCCCACAGGAAGCAAAGGTGGAAATTAATAATAACAGAAAATGCGTTCCATGTTTGCTTTTATATCACGCGTGATGGCTGAACTCTACACGGAACTGAGAGCTGCTGTGAGCATAAAATATAGTAATGAAAAGACAAGGGCTGAGGGAGAAACAAAGGAAATGAATATCTGGTGTCAGAAGTGAGAAAATCAATAGGATTGTGTGGTGGGCTTTGAACTAAAGCCTGTACATGAATCAAACTGGATACACACAGAAAGCAGAAGGGTTTGAGTGAACTGAAGATGTCTGCAGTGTGTGCATGAAAAGGGGAGTCTAAGGAGGAGAAAAATAGAGGACTACTGAGGGAACGGATTAGCAAAGACCAACCCACACAAGGAAATCCATCAAATGGCATTAAAGAGACAAGAGAGGAACCAGAAAGTTGGTGCAAAGTGAGAGACGACAAAAATGGTTAATGTTAGCTAATAAAATGTGGAACCCAAAGTGATGAAAAAGGAAGACAGATGGAGAAAACCGAGAGGACGGTAGAAGTAGTACAGACAAGAGAGCGAGACAGAAAGAGAAACAGATGGTGGCAGAGAAGAGGCAGATAGAAACTCACTGGGAGGACAGCGCTGGCACAAACAACCGGGCTCAGCAGGGAGTTTAGAAAGCTGAAAAAGGTCAACAGAAAGGGAGGAGGAACACGATAAAGCCGGACGGAGATGCAGAGCTGCATCTTTTAGGGGAAAACACAAAACCGCCTCACGACATAATCCATGATACCCAGTGGCAATCACATTGTAAATACTAGCATAAAGACATGGATAAAATAGTTGGAATCATCCGTTAAAGCTCTTATTCACCATTGAAGTAATCTTTAGTATAAATGAATGCCTTCTGAGTTGTTCTCTGTGGACAAAAAAAATTTGGTGCTCCTGTTTCAAGAAGTAGAAATCAGCCGGAGGAGTGGGGGATGGAAAACGGCAGGATTTAGAGTCTTATTTCCTGATATTCAGACATCTTGCCACTGATTGGCTAACAGCAACGTAGCTCGACCACGGACTCAGTTTGCTCTGCAACGTTGATGTTTTATCTCCACAAATAACAAGCCTGAAGGAGTTCTGCCATGTTGTGGATTTGCTAATGCTAACGGTTAGCTACTACTATCCGAAACATACTCTGCTCTCTCCTGGACTCTAAATCAACAACAGCCTTCCCCGTCACGAGCCAAAATGGGTGAGTCCATGAATGCTAATTTAGTGTGACGTAGATCTGTGGGGTTTTTCTCATTTCAGCATTTTCTCTTCTATTTTCTATCTGTGGCTAATACAGGAAATAGGGGTAGAAGACTATGCTCATGTTAAACTCAGAGTGACCGATCGTATTTCAAAAATAACAAGTGCAACCGGTTTTTCAGTTAATCTGCTCTAGAAGGAAAGAAAAAACCCACAATGGTCCCTTTAATAACTCTGAATTAAATAATGAGTAAAAAAAATTACTGAAATTCACTAACCAAAATCTGAAGAACAATAAAAAAACTTATAACTTATATGGTCTGGATGAATATTATGACTCCCTAGAAAATATTAAAAATAACATGAACATAAGGTGATGTTAAACTAAAGTATGTCCACTAATTGGTTTGTTTAAAGGGTGAGAGGTAGTCACAGTGCTGTTTGGTATCAGAGTGTGTACCACACTGAACACAGACCACAGGAAACTAAGGACATAATTGTCTCAGAAGGTTAGAAAGACCATAACTGACCAGAATGTTAAAGGTAAAGGCTGGAAGACCATCTCCAAGCAGCTTGATGTTCCTGTGGCAACAGTTGGACATATCCTAAAGTTTAATCCACAGGATGGCAGACAACCTCCCTAGATATTTGTACTGAACAGATGAATAACACAATAACTTCCAAGGTCAAGGTTCAAATGTCAGATGGCACATCACCATCCAGTTCTGCTTGAGACAAAGAAGACATAATGGAAGACGACTGTGGAAGATACCGCTGTTGACAGCAAATCATAAAAAACATGAAACTGGGACATTCTGAGAAATGTCCTTTGGACAAAATCGGAGCTTTTTGGCACATCGGCTCTGTGTTCATTGAAGCATAAATAAATGAAAACAGCACAGACTGTGAATCGTTTCAAGATCCAATGAAATCTCAAGACTATCAAAACGTTCGGTCTCATATGCAGATCATGGGTCGTCCAACAAGTTAATGAGCCAAAGCACAACTACAACACCAAGAGTGGCTAAACACTGGACTATTCTACGAATCTGGAGAAGGAACCCTTTAAACTCGAGACAGTTTTCATTTTTATTCAGGCCAGCTTCAATTATTTAGCTGTAGAAAATTATTCATTTGGAACACGTTTCAAAATCTGTTTTTCTTATGTTGATTTTCAAGAAAATTTGATTTACTAATTCTGTTTTCAGTGACTTTTAGGTTCTTCTTTCTAATGATATCAGTTTTATCTATACCTGTGTTAAAGGGAATGATTCCTCCTCTCAGGAGTCATTTTATTTTGCAGGAACTCTGTTAGTCAATAGCAAAGTGGCTAGCCGACATGCTAGCACTGCAGCGTTTTTCCTGCATGTTTTAGATCATGAACACAGCTGATGTGTTTGATTTAGTGATGAACCGCTCCTGTACACTAATGAAGGCTGAGGAGACATTTCAGCTGTTAGATTAAGGTGTTAAAAAGACGAACGCACAGCCAGGAGATAAGTTTCACTTTTACTTTCGCTAACGAACACTAGGGGGTGCTAAAAACAAGCCAAAACGTTAGTGTCCCTTTAATATGATATGCTTTAATGCATGTATACCAAGAAAATGTCTGTTTTTGCACTTTCATCTTTTCATTTTATTACTATTTTACTCTGTTAACTACTATATTTCACTCTTTATTTGTATTTTTATAAACAAGCTTGTTTTTAGACCACTGTGGGTGAAATTTAAGCTTCCTTACAAACATAAAAACATTCTCTCTTTTTCTTTTTGAGACAAAATTCATTATCGTCTTATCCATCGTGTCCAATCCAAGAATCGAGCCAAAAACACCAGAAACGTTTCAGCTGAAACCCCGTTAGGTGAGCGTGTCACAGTGGATCTCATTTGTGTTTCATACAGAGGGAGCGCTGAGATTTCTTTTATTTATATTGACACATAATTACAACACAGCTGTCCAGCAGGTGCTTCTATTGAATTCTGTAAACAATCAGTTTGCATTGATGGAACGGCTAAATGTTGGAGCCAGTGAATAGAGGCACATAAAATACACCCACAACCCTAATATTAGTAATAATAGCAGAGCCTTTATAGCAGAGTGCATTTTTATTCCCAGAGAGAAGAGAAAAGTTTGTTTTTGATTGTAGACCCAATTCTCACCGACTCTGGGTCAACAGGAAGCTTGTTTCAGAGAGCAGGACCTCAGTATCCCTCCGTCTACAGATGTGGGTCTAATTCAGGGAGCGGCTAAAAGGCCCGATGACCTGAGAGACCTGATCAGGTTTTTAGAGAGTGAACAAGTCAGAGACGTACTAACTGAGGGGATGAACCATTAAGTGCTTCGTGGCCCACTGAGAGGATTAGAACAGTGATTCTAATTTGAACTGGGAGCCACTGGGGTGACTTCATTCATGCAATAATATGATCAAATTTCTGTGTTGCTCTTTGGTGACAGACACCTAAATTTATGAACTTTCTAAACACTGACTGAACAATACTGCAAAAATGAGATGTGCAGTAGTCTAATTTGATTGAATTTAATTTTGTTTGCAGGAATCTGTTTCTGAGTATCCATTTGAACTGAATATTGGAACTTTCTCATATTGTATTCCGTTATAGGGAGCAGAAACCAGTTCTGCTTGGTAAT
Organism: Aphyosemion australe; assembly: GCA_006937985.1. Taxonomy (NCBI): domain Eukaryota; kingdom Metazoa; phylum Chordata; class Actinopteri; order Cyprinodontiformes; family Nothobranchiidae; genus Aphyosemion; species Aphyosemion australe. The sequence goes on along the minus strand of SSNS01000031.1, from coordinate 841,708 downwards.
ATGATCATAAAAACCGAGATTAGAGTGGAAAAACAATCCTAGTTCCAGACCTGCTTGCTCTGTTTTATAGATAATAAATCTGATTTTTTTGAATACAGGTCAACACATAGAAATGGAGTGGTTATCATCTGCATATGAGTAAAGTCATAATTCTGACTTGCAGGAAGACCACGAGTGTATTGAAGCCATACTCTGCAACTTTTTCATAATTATAAATCATTTTCTTGAGCCAGTATGTACTAAAACTACTCCCACCGCCCTTTGTGGCCAGAATACCGCATTTGCAACTTCAGAACTGCCGGTTCGGTCCCTGTTGGTGGAGGGAGCTGTGGAGCGGAGCTGACATGCCTGGTGCTGCAGTCTGCTTCCAGCATGTTTCCTGCATGTTTTAGATCATGAACACAGCTGATTTGTTTGATTTAGTGATGAACCTCCTGTAGACACTAATGAAGGCTGAGGAGACATTTCAGCAGTTAGATTAAGGTGTTAAAAAGATGAACGCGCAGCGAGGAGATAAGTTTTACTTTTGCTTTCACTAACGGACACTAGGGGGTGCTAAAAGCAAGCAAAACTGCAAAGTGTGCCTTTAAAGCTGGGGTCCATAGCAGGTTGACGTCCAGGAGAAGAGGAGATTACGGCTTAGCTCCTGTCACTGCTTCCCCTCACCTTCTGGAAGGAGCTGCCTCATACCGTATGGAAGCAAATGTGTCAAATAATTCAAATTATTAAGCATTAGCAGAAATGCTCTTTAATTTTCTCTGTGAAACGGCCAATTTTGACTCATAAATAAAATGAATAAGCAAATCTCCAAATTGCTTTTTCATTTTCTCCTTTATCATTGCTCATTCTGTGACTTAATGAAATTTATAAGGAAAAAGACATTTAAGATTTAATTTTCAAACGAACAATGCATTTTTAAATCTTCTCCTTATGAGTACAATGCTAAATTCAGCGCGTAAATGCATAAAATTCCACCCATGTGCTCGTTCAAATAGACACTTATTTAAGAATTTTTCCATTTTAATGCAAAAGGATTAAACATTTGTATGATGCCAACCAGGCAGCTGAAGATTTAGGTCCAAAAACAGATCAACGTATCAAAGATTTGAATGCAATGTAGCTTTAAACCTAAAACGTTTACTTTTAAGGTCATTGAATGAATGGAGTAATTTCAGACTGGTATGAAGCGCAATATGAAGATCTTAATCTAGCTCTTGTTAGTTCTTATTTATAGATGAAATCTTTGTGTGGGAACGTTCCTCTGGCGGTGAGTGATGCATGTGTTTGTAGCCGTGCATGGTGAGCTGGATCAAATCTTCTCTCTGAGTGTTTAGACTGAAAATACCTTGGTCCAATCGGCCATCGCTTCATCTGTTTAAGAGATCACATTCTTCACATTCGTTCCCCGCCAAGTGCATCAAAAATATGTTGTCCGGCTACAAGCACCATGGTGGCTGCCAAGTCTTTTTCTCACCGTGTAAGCTCTCTTCAAGTTTCTCGTGGAAGTCTGAGATTCAGCAAAAAGCCATTCGCCATCTTCCCACTTGAAAGGCTAAAGTTTGTGTTTACAAGCTGTTTGACTAACAATAAATGAAAATGATGGACTTTACTCTTTCTGAACATTACAATTAATTACAGAGGATTTTGTAAAGGGGATGGCGGGCTGTTACATTCACAGGAACACGTACACATGGACGAAATACCTCTGGAGCTGACGTAGTGTCTCACAGCTGCTCCGTTTCTGGAGACAGAAGAATGCTTTGAGTGTGTGTGTGTGTGTGTGTGTGTGTAGACTGAGTGACTGACCATCACTGCAATGTAGAGGAAATGCTTTCCTGAACCACAGCCCTATTCTTCATAAACTCCAACAATCCTACAATAACACGAGTGATGAATAAGCTCTAAGGAGTGATGCATTATGGGAAAAAAAACCTAATATGTATGTTTTTGGCTAATAGCTCACTGGGAATCACATTATTGAGACTAAAAATGTCATTTTATGCCCATCAAAGTCATTTTTTAGATGCAGCAAAAACAATAATAATGGAGACAGGCTTGTGTTTTTGTTCAAACTACGGCAAAAAACATAAACTATTATCAATAAATTTTAAATTTACTTGAATCAAATGACCTTGACTTTAGGAACCACTTAAGAAATGATGTGTTTGTGACAATCTCAGTGATTTTCAACAGTTTTCCCCTAATTGTTATGTGCAGACACAACCCTAACCCTTGACTTCAGTTCTCGTTCAAGCGATTAAAAAGAGTTATCAAAATATTAAAAGTCATTTAAAAACACGCAACACAAGGCCTGGACTGAAAATAAGCAATAAATAAATGAAGAATGACACTGAAAGACTTTCAGACAGACTGAGTTCACAAGAAAATCTGGCTTCCTCTTTTGAAAATAGGAAGCATTTTCAACACATAAGATCTTATAATTATCATAAAATCATAAAATCTTGAAAGTAGTCTGAAAATCTGATGTTATAATCAGAGAAGTTACATTTTCTGAGTCCTAACTAAGAGAAACTGCAGCTCTGCTCAACAGATGGCAGCAAATGATAAGTCTGTGATTTAATCAACGCAACAAGTCGTAAATACAAAATTAGAAGAAAAAAACTGAAGAAATAAGAATTTTTATTGTTCTGAGACCATCTGGTTCAGGATTATGTTGGAGTGGCAGCAAACCCTTGGTAACGATACAATAAGGACTACAGTTAAAAACCAGAGTCCTTAGTCACTATGACACATTTTAAACTCTGTCTTTGTTTGGTCTGAATATAAAAACATTTGCTACGAGTTGATTCAGCTTTTATAAAACTATACGTGTGAAGAGATAAACCAGCGCAGAGCAGAGACAGGTGTTCATTTAACCTGAATCAAGACAACTCATGTCTGAGAGTGTGAGCTTCTGAGAGAGGATAGGAAGCTGTGCCAACCCTCTCCTTGGCAGTCGAACAAGGATACATACATTCACTGACACACACACACACACACACACACACACACAATGTTGAACGTTTTTAATTGGCCGTGATTTGCTGGTTACTGTTCTTCACCACAGCGCGCTGGCGTCCTGCCCCTCCGCCTGGCAAACGCACAGCTGGACTCAGACTCTGGGTGTCTAAGTGTGCATCCTGAAGTTCATTTCACTGATTGTGTTTAGGTGCAACAAGGTGCCATTTCAAATTAAAATAATTCCTCCGTGTTCAAAGACGCTTGGCTGCAAGGTGAGTCTCCATTAAACCAGCACGGATCGCTAACTTAAAGAAAAGACTCAGTTTATTATTTAGAAGACTAAATCTGTTCAGATATGGGTCAAAACAAGAGTTTACTTCACGGATTTTTGATTCTTTTTGGCCTTTTGATACGGGAGATTAATTGTATGTGTCCACCTACATTCATAACTACCAAAGTAAGTTAACAAGCGTCTGCTTTGGGTTGCTAAACAATGGTTTATGCTAGCTCTTTATTAGCAGAGTGAGCAACAACGCTAACACATTTATCAGGAAGTTATCATTTCAGAAACAAAAACAACTCATAATATTACCCTTTCACTCTTAACTATTGCTTCCACACTGGGCTAACATTAGCAAAAGTATCTTTACCAGTATGGCTCTTATGTATATATGAACTTCTATGAAGTTTATGAGTGGTTTCAAGATGGCAGCAATACATATTGATCTTGTCAGCACTCAAACTAGCCGTTAGCTCATCAGTCCTAAAAGACAAACTCCATTTCTCCAAACTGAGGTTGTTCAGGGAGATTTCTACAACAGGTTTGATTGTGGTTATTTAAAACTTTTACATAGAAACACTTCAAAACGGACACAAACTCAAGCTGAAATGTCCAGAGGGCTCTTTTGTTGTCTGACAACCCTGACGGATCATGTTTCACTCCCACTACAACATATCAATGTGTGTGTGTGTGTGTGTGTGTGTGTGTGCATAAATGTCACATGGTATGTGTGAGATGAATGTAGCTTACATCAAAAACAAATTGCTTCCTCTCCTGCAATACTTTGCAACACAATCAAAACTCATTCCTCTTCCACTCTGTACAGTCAGACAGCCAGAGACACATAACTACAAGCAAACCAAGGTCAAAACAAAGAGGATGAGATAAGCATGATGTGAGTGGTCACACAGCGTATGTGTGTGTGTGTGTGTGTGTGTGTGTGTGTGTGTGTGTGTGTGTGTGTGTTGACATCATTACTAGAGTGGAGCACTCTACAGCTGATTGATGGAGACGAGGTTGTTATGGTCGACTGCTGTGAGCTGAGTGTCCAGCAACCAGACAATTGGACCTTGCTGCTGCTGTTCATATGTGTGTGTGTGTGTGTGTGTGTGTGTGTGTGTGTGTGTGTGTGTGTGTGTGTGTGTGTGTTTATGAGAAAACAGTTCCTGCAGCTCACAGTGTGATGCAATAAAAAGTAGAGGAACATAGCAATCTGTGTTTTGGGGCAATTCTGTGACATAACTGTAGTGAAAATGATAGTTATAACTATTTAATAACACGTCAATAGGAAAAACATCCCATAATTCAAAGGTGTACATGCAGATGCATGCAAGCTGCAGAGTGCATTTACCAGGACTTCTCACTCGAGCTATTTAATTCAAAAGACTGCAGACATTTGTGTTTTCATTGAGTTTTTTTCCCACTTCTCTAATCAGACATATTATTCCTGCACAGACGTCGGCTCTCTCTCTCGCTCTGATTATCTAGTCATTTTTTTCTAGGTAGCACAGCAACCTTGACTGACTTGTAAGAAAATACACCATTCAGCTTCTCGCGTGTTGCTTATTGAGTTATACGCACGCACACACGAGCCGTCTTCTCAGATGACCTCCCATTGAGAAGCAAACAGAGGAGACACAATACTATGGTTACGTCACGCACAAAAAGAAAACAATCAGCATGCTCTAGTCAGGTGTTTGTGGCAGACTTCAGGACCAGAGGATAATTAAATAACAATTCAATTGTGCATTTTTAATCAAAATATGGTAAATCCAAGGTTATAAAATTACCATCAGAGCTTGAAGTTTTTATTCAGAGCAAGAACTGGTTTAAGGTAGAGTAAAGGGTAGGTGACAATACTTTTGCCTGTATGCATGTGAGCACGTGTTAGCAAATTATCTCGTGAACTTTGGATAAACCAATATATCGGGTCAATATTTACCATTTTTTACATATAAGCAGTCTTAGCAAAAAAAAAACATTGTCCCATTAATTATAAGCAGAAAAAGATCTTTTAACAGCTTTAGTTTAAGTTATTCTAACTATGGTGTTGTTATTTTTGAGAATACATCATCATCATGTACAGCTGGTTTAGCCATAAATTTTCTTTCATTTCATTTCTTTCATTTAAAAATTGAGCACAATGACTGACCAGCTCTGAGAGAAATCATCTATTCAGAGACGTTTGTTCTGATATAAAAGAGAGTTTCTCTACTTTTAATACAACATTTAAACAATTTCAACAAGAGTCTGTTTTATATCAGTAACTTAAACTGTTCTCCGTCTGCAGTGGGAGTTTTAAAAAATGATTTGGAAAAGTAGCTGAATAAACGGTAAAATAAAAGTTGATTATCTCTGAGATGAAAACAAATAAAATATAATGCGTATAAAAACGTACTGCGACAGATCTGTGTAGGCAGATGACAGCCGGAATAAATTAAATAAAACAAAACCCTAAAGAAGAAATAAAAGTAGAGGCTGAATTTGAAAAACATAAAAAAGGACCTCGTCTGAGATTCTTTTTTTCTTCTGCTTCAGATGTTCAAAGACTAATGCAGTCCTCCTGAGACTCTGCTAGCAGTACTACACACACACACACACACACACACACACACACACACACACATGCACACACACACACACACACACACACACACACACACACTAGTGTATTCAACTGGGGGACAAGCTCTCCACGTCTCTCTGTGAAGCACTGATACGCTCCAAACTTAAAGACACGAGTAAAAACGGCTGAGTCAGACAGCGATGAACTGATAACGTGAACAGAACAAAACTGAAACCTGATCAAATGTTAAAGAAATGCATTGGTGAAAACAGATTTAGGCCTACAGCAGGTGAGACGTGTTTGTCTGCATTGTTTACACGTATGACCCAAGCATAAACATAAAAAAATAACCAACCTGAAGCTTTAAAACAAACAAAACATACTTAATTATGCAGCTCGGACATCAAAACAGACATAAAATCAGTTTGAAATTAATTTTCTGAGTCAAAGTTTTCATTTATTTTTTAACTGCATGAATGAATAAATAAAACACCAACAGTCAGGACGAATATACATTTTCATAAGGGTTTGGCAGTAACATAATTCATGAATCAGGATATGAATTATATATGAACAAACGCCTCCAGACTGGTGATGTTTGGTGGATGTGGATGCCCACAAAAACAAAGTTCTGAGACTGGGTATAATAAAAACGGACTTTACGATATAGATTGTAAAGTTCTGCACATTTTTACGAGGCCAACATACACTCGTTAAAATTTATGATGGATATAAAGATAAATCTTCACCAGGTACAGATACTTTTTATAATGAAAGTTTATGACTGAACAAACAAGTAAACGGGACTTCATTTTGGATGCAGTAAACTAAAAGCCTGAATCTGGATAGAAGTTGTTTTTATTTTCGATAGTCGGGGTAGGTCCTGATTAGCTAAGAATGCACGGTTTCTGTGTTAGCGCATTATTTTCACCTGATATCGTCTTCACTAAGCAAATAGAGCTAAATTATATGCTGTCATAAAGACACCCATTAAGTTCATCAGGTCTGAAGTTACTCTCAATGCAAATCATAACAGTGGACTTGGTCTCCAACAGAACAGGAACTAAAGAAACAGAGAAAAACAAATGAAGTAGAGGCACTCCCTAATCAGGGACGTAAGAAAATATGGATACAATGAAATATCGCAATATTTTGTGTTATGATACTGAATCTAGAAGCAGTGTATTGATTTTTTTTTATTTGAGAATTTACAATATGCAAAAAACGCAATTCAAACTCCGACTGCTAGGTGGCAGCAGTTTTCACCGCCTTCATTCTGACGGAACGAGATCTCCTGATAGCACGGATGTGTCCTGGAAGCGTCTGGCCTGAGTTTTCCAATTAATTCAGAGTTAAAAATTGTAAAAATTTTGTCTGTCTTTTATTTTTGCGATAGATCGTGATGTATATCGTATCTCCAGATTCTTGACAATACACACCCTTATCCCTAAAAGTAGAAAAAAACTAAATTTTATGCTATCAAGGAACATTTCTGAATCAATAAGGAACGTTTTGCGCTTTACAGACTTTTTTTAATTTAATTTGTGATACAACTATTGTAGAAGATTCCACTGATTTCAGTTTGGATGTGAATCTCTTTAAGCTGTAATGTTCTATCGTCAGGTTCGTATTCTGAATGTGAAACAAAGAAACATTACTCATTTTTGTTATTTATTTGTAGATGAAACTGTGACTAGAAAGAATGATAATTATAGTTTTCCTGACAGGCCTGCCCTATTTTTTTAAGGCAACAGTCCATCAGATGGCTCCGATTCTTTGTTTCCTTTTCCTGAAACACAAACAGATCTCAGGGGACAGTAAAAAATTCACGTTAAATAAACTTTGCAAACACTGCAGCGCTTTGAGAATTCTGCTCCTGCAACAACTAGCATAAACATGACTGGGTTTTCCTTTAAATACATGCATAATGTCTCGTTTTAATGTGGACGAAATGCACTGGTGCAGAGACATTGTTTGGTTGTTAGCCTAGAAAAGCCATCCTATATATGTGAATATATAGTCTGGCCATGACCCATGGGGAAAGTTTAGTCGAGGGGCAGGATCTACGGTTGTCTTTCAAACTGTCTCTGCATACTATTGGACAACAAACAACGTGACGTACTCACCGCGCTATGAATGTGTCAATGGGGTAGTCCGCCATACACTGTCGAAGAAGATGCAAATATGTCCTTTTTCTAAATAAAGGACTTAAGTTCCTCTATCTGCTCTTGACTCAAAGAGAAGCCCAAGTCTAAATAGTCCAAAGTTCATGCCAAATCTGTTTCAAACGAGCCGTCGCCATCTTTGTTGTTCCGCTCTGTTGGATAATACCGCCCACCAAACCAATAGAGCGCTGTGATTGGTCTACCACACCGATAGAGCACTGTGATTGGGCCACCAAAGTAATAGAGTTGTGATTGGCCCACCACACCAATAAGAGCGCTGTGATTTGCACACCACCAGACTGGTCAGGGCGGTGGAAGTTCCAATGGGGCGTGGCTAGGCCGACATGCAGCTATTTGGTTGTCCTTTGTGAGACGATTGTGAAGTAGATAGAGGTGCAAAACCCTGACTTGCACCTGTAAAAGATTTGCAATCTTTTAGTGAATTTGGGCCATTGTCCATTATAAATAAACATTCCTTTTCCAAACAAATATCTCTTTTTTGTGACGTTTCAGAACATTTAATCCAGACTTGTTTGTATTTTTCACAAAGCTCAGATTCAGCTGAGCTTAATCACTTACCAGCACGACTCACACACACAAACTGGTGATTTGCTGTGCTTGTTAATGCATTTGCTTCGTCTGGTGAAGTAATATTCTTACACGCTGTGTTAACTCTGTGACCCACCTGGCTGTTTTGCCGTCTAAATCTTTATTCTAAAAAAAAAAAAAAAAAACCTCCTTTTTCTCTCATCTCCATCACAATTCTTTATGTTCTGTCCCATTCTGTCATTCAGTCTCTTTTGTTTTCCATTCTGGCTTTAGGCTCTTTAAATTTTCCTTTTTCTTCATTTGACCTTCCTACTTTTGTCTCATCTCCCTCTCTCCGCCTCCCACGCTTGTGTATTCTATAGCTCTGTGCCGTGGCCCTTGGAGGCAGTTTACTCATGCATGGCCTACAAACACTGAATACACTTGTCAAATGAGCACTCGGAGGATGTTTGACACACAGTTATCATACACTCAACTGGTTAACAGAAAGGCCATTAGCAGCTGTGTAAACATGTTCATGGTGACAATGCAACACACACACACACACACACACACACACACACACACACACACACACATCAAGAACAAATAACCTAAAGACTGACAATGAAACAATCTTGTTGCATCGCCAGCAGAAGGTCTCTATAATGCTGGTTTAAGCAACTCACAGGAGTGCAAATCTGTTATCTTTATTTTACTGCATTTTTTAAAAGTAAAAAAAATAAGCGAATGAAACAAGTCGATTTTTCAATATTCCATTACATCTAAACCCCCCCCCCCCACACACACACACACACACAGCTGAGCAGATGCCAAAAAATGGACGCAATATCCCTTTAAGAATGTGTGTTCTGCTTGCTGCACCACATCTATTAATAACTTCACTGTTCTTGAGTAATCTGCTACATTTATGCTCTTACAGTGCACACACACACACACACACACACACGGATGTCCACACAAGTTTGCACGGATATATTTGCATATAGTACGGGAACTCGTGCTGCCTGGTCATGGGTTTTTTTTTATGGGCTATTTTTTCTCCACCACTGAAACGGGTTGTGGGTGTGAAATGTGACATCACTTTGACAGTAAATGCACGGTGCTACTTCACATTAAACACAGAGGCGTTTGCATATTCTGCAGTTTGTTGGAGTGTTTGTATTTATAGGCAGCGACACATTGTAATTACCAGATATATATGAACAAACGTTTGCATGTCTGTCTATGTCTTACAGAAATTAGTGCGTATTTGTAGAAGTTAAAGCTTAGGAGAGAATGGGCATAAATAATACACTGAAAAAATATTAGTTATGAGCTTTGTAATTACATTTTACTCCATTTTTTGGATTTTTTTCTCAAAGTTTGCACTTTTGAAATGTTTCGGAGCTTCTCAGCTTATAGCAGCCTGTCAGGGAATGGGTGGGCGTGGCCAGCTCCAGTTTGTTTTCCTTAAAGTGATGAGAGCCCTGAAAAGGCTCATTCTGGAAAGTAAAAAATAAAAAAAATAAAACTGCTGAGACTGATTTATGTGAGAGGGATTTGGTGCAAAGAACTACTTGAACATGCATCGACCACAGAACTATTGTAACTTAAGAAAAATAGTCATATTATGTCCTCTTTAAGTTTTAGTAACGGTCACATCCCTGTGAGGCTTCAGACTTTATGATTTATTTTGTGCATATACATCTAAACTCCACGTCAAGTATTATGCATTAATCAGCCTTTTTTTATAAATACTGAGGATAACAAACATCTTAAATGTGTAAAACCTTAAAAAGTGAAGTTTGGATGTGTGCATGCACACCTTCTGCCCACTGCACTGGAAGTGATATTTTATTGATTTAATAAACATATTACACACACACACACACACAGTTCTGATCTTACTTTAGACAACCTTTACAACTCTTTCAGAAAAGAACCATTCTCTCATCTTTATTTGTTTTTTGTTCACAGCTATGAGCCAGAATCCATCCTATTCTCTTTCAAGATGTTTCCTTTGTTTATTTTCTCCTTTCTCTAAAGTGCTCCAACGCTCTGCATCGCCACAATTTAGTTTCCAGTGTGCCCGACATTCTAAAACATCTACTGTTCAGTAGTGAGATGAGGTAATCCCAGCAGCTCACACACACACACACGCACACGCACACACACACACACACACACACACACACACACACACACACACACACACACACACAGTTGCTGAGTAAAAACCATGTGATCACAAAGCTGACACTGCTGTCATTCAGACTTACAGTCCTGAACAGAAAACACTCAGAGACAGTGTGAAGAGGCAGTGTGGGTTACTAAAGTGCACGCGTGCATGTGTGTGTGTACTAGTGTGTTTAGGGGATTCCTCAGTTCACTCTCTTTCGTGTCTCATTACATCATCGAACGGTGCTTTGGGCTTGCACTACAACACGAACAGCGGCGCACGCAGACCGAGAAGCTCAGGAGTTTGTGCGGAGTAACAAACTTATTGATTCCATTTGCATCAAGCGGCCTCGATTGCAAGGCCAGAGCTTTTACAGAGCCTTTACAATATGAGTCTCCTAATGCTTGTAAAGACAGAGAGTTATCTTCTAGGAATGATGGGAAGCAGTGGAAAACATCCGTAGAAGGACGTGGGATGGTGAGAAGGGAAAATATGACTAAAAAAAGATAAGAAAAGCTGAAAAATAAAGAATGAAAATAATATTTTATTGTTCAGTAAACGTAATAATGAAGCTGATTTCTTTGACTTCCTGTACATAGTTGCAGCAAAATAATGTGATGCTGTTTGGCCAGAGCAGTGTGGAGCGTAGGAGGAACATGCAGAGACAGACCCACTTCCATCCTGGAGAATACTCATGACGTGCCCACTGCTTCTCTCTAAGATACAGCCTCTCCTGGTAGCTTATGCTGCATTCGGAGCACATTGGAAGAGAAAACTCAATTCTGGGAATCCTGCCATTTTCAGCCTACATGCATTCCACAATTCTGACTGCACCATATAAAGTTCATAGCTTCAAATACCTGCGTGTGCAGCCCAACGTCGATGCTGTGTACTTCAGCAGACTCTGGTTTCTTAGAAAACTCAGATAATTTAAGAAGATAAGAGAATTTTTTTGCATCTAATCTGTTGTTCTTCTTATTGTGTTGTAGTTTGTGATGAAGCAGAATTAGTTCTAGAGAAGCCAAAATGCTCAATGAAATCATATGCTAAAAAAATAACCATGCAGAACTTGAAGACATCACATAGCCTTATTTTTGTACGTCCTGTTTTATTTTGGTGCTTTAATGTTGTGTCTGTGTTCCGGTCCTTTCACTTCCTGTTTGATAATCATCTCCTGCTACACCCTACAATATTTTTGTGTTTTGGACCTTCTGCTTTGATTTTGCACTTGATTATTGTTTATTTAACCTTGCTGTCTTTGAGTTTTGCATTTTCATCAGCCATGTAACACCCTTCCCCTTCAGAAGACCCTGCAGGGACAGACTTATTAAAACAGTCCTAGAATTTAAAACCATATTTACCCCCTTAGATCTGCATGTTTCAACTTACTTCAACATCAGCAATAGATTAGTGGCAGGAATGCTAACAGCAGAACAATGCTAACCTGGGCTGCTGCTAATGCTAGCTCAAGCTACTGGTAACACTAGACTGAGCTACTGCTAACGCTAGCCTGAGCTACTGCTAATGCTAGCCTGTCCTACTATTAAAGCTAGCATGTACTCGTGCGAATGCTACCCTGAGCTACTGCTAATGCTAGCCTGAGCTACTGCTAATGCTAGCCCGAGTTACTGCTAACGCTATCCTGAGCTACTGCTAATGCTATCCCAAGCTACTGCTAATGCTAGCCTGAGCCCCTGCTAACGATATCCCGAGCTCCTATTAATGCTAGCCTGAGCTCCTGCTAACAATATCCCGAGCTACTGTTAATGCTAGCCTGAGCTCCTGCTAACAATATCCCGAGCTACTGCTAATGCTAGCCTGAGCTCCTGCTAACAATATCCTGAGCTACTGTTAATGCTAGCCTGAGCTCCTGCTAACAATATCCCGAGCTACTGCTAATGCTAGCCTGTGAGACAAAAAGTGATTAAACAAAGTAACAGAATACCCGGCCCGGAGAGTTAGGGATGGGGTTGGGAACCATGTGCTAGAACTGGTGGCCAGGCTTTTGCCCATGGGGCCCAACCCAAACCAGTTAGATAGGCTCATCCACCAGTGGACCCATAACCTGCAGGAGGAGCATCCTGGAGCAGACCAGGGTGGAGGCTTTGGCGGTCCAATCCCCAGAATCTGAAACCGACTATTCTTCATGTTGAGGATTAATGCTCCTCTTCAACTACAAATCTACTTATTGCACTAAGAAAAGCAATTAACCAAGTCTTTTTTCTCATAAGGGTAAAGAATAATTTTAATTAATTCTTGCAGTTGTGTCTCCAGAAAAGAACAAAAATGTAAGACTTCTGTATCCTTACCCGAGTTAAATCAGAAGACATTCAAAGAGTTCCCAATATCAAATGCAGCAATGTCGCCAAAGTTGATTGGCTCTAAGTGAAAGCAACAGTCATTGGACGCCCTTTCAGTCAAATATATTTATGCCAACCTACCTGGCACAAACTGCTTTTGCTTTAACGCATATATTTCACATATATAAGCTCAAAAAGACAGAAAAGTCCCAGTGTTGCCTGGTGGAATAGGGCAGTAGCTCATTTGTGCTACAAAGACAAAGATCTGAGTGACACAAGATGACAGAAAAGACAAGTCGTCTCTCGTTTCTATAGCAGCAGATGAGTCAGAAAGCAGCTGCTTCTTCTGTAAATTCGGGTTTTTGAAGATAATCACTCAACCAACTAGTGGAGTTCTGTGGAAATTTGACTTTACTAACCAAAAAGAGTAAGGGATGAATCCCCACCAACTTAAAAACATCTGACCGTCTCTGTTATTCTTTATAAGATTTCAGGGTCAAAGTCAGAAACCAGCAGTGAAAATAAAAAAACTGAAAGTTCACGATCAATATAAGAAAACTGAACTCAAACACTCTTTGGAAGTCCGGCTCAAAAACTCGTCTCACAAATAGTGGCAACTCTTAAACAAAAACGTAGGGGGAGAGGAAAGTTCAACTTGAGGGACGAACAAAGATGTCTTTGGTCGCTCTGCATATGATGCACTTTCTAGGGATCTGCAAGACCTTTCATGGAAGAGTCTGGTTTCTGATCAGTTCCAGAGATAATCCAGATCATGAGATCAGTCTGGATCTCATGTGTAATCTTACATCAGCGTAGCACAACATCGGCTCTGGGTGTTGCACATCAAGAGGGAGTACCTGTAACCTGTGAGACCAAATACTAATCTCCTAACCATTTGAATGCATCACCTGCAGCATTTTTAAAATCCATCTGGAAAGTGAACCACAAATCCAAAAGCAAGGAATGCTATTGACAAAAAAAAATTCTGTTTCTACAAGAGGACGTTGGCCAAATACGCAACATTCTTTAGCATCTATTTCAAACTAGATAAGGACAGAATGAAAGACACAACACTGACTCAACACATGGTGGGAAAAAGTTCAGGCTAAAGCCAGAACAGGTTTCTCAGGAGAGTTTAAAGGGGACCTAGAATGTAAACCAACATTTTCCTTGTTGTTGTTGAATCAGACAGCTTGGGTGGTCAACAGTAGCATGCCAAAAAGTAAAAGCCGTGTTTGACCTACTTTTTATGTAAATTAGAAAGTTGAAAAAGGTGAGAGAAAACCTCCTGTTCTGAGAAAGCCTTCCTTAACACGTCATAAGGGGGAGCCACGCCTCCTCAAACCTGCATGTGTCTGAGGCCTTCTGGGGAAACCAACCAATCAGCATGTCCTGGCCGAGTGGGAGGGGTCAACAGCTCTTTTCACTGAAGGCCTGAGTAAGGGGGTTTAGAATGGCCTGTATCAGGGCTCCTGGGACAGATGAAAGCCAAAAAAAATTTCTTATGCTTTTTGGAGGCTCAAAGCTCTGTTTTAGATTGTTGATTAACTGCATTCTAGGTCACCTTTAAAAAAGGACTCGACCACAAAGTGTCTTGTTTTGGATGCATCTTATAAGCGTAGTGTCACGTTGCTTTTTTATGTGCTATGCTTCCAGAACGTGTCAATCTCAGCAGTTCAGATCAAGCCAGACAGGAAGTCAAACATGAGCGCAGTGCAACTGTCAAAATAAAAGACACATGCATATTTCCAGATACTTAACTAGTAAATACAATACGTCATTACCTATGATGCAGTCGTAGCTGAGGTAAGCAGAACAGAAAATAAACCACAGATTTTTTTTGAGACATGCTGCCATCTTTTTCCTTGCTTGTTAGAGCGTGAACTCCCAAAATCATGTATGGTCTTGCAATCCTCCAGTAATTTCGTGACTTTTGCTTCTGATTCGCGTCTGAATCAGTCCCGGTGGAAAGAGATGCGAGTAAAATGTGTCTATGATGTTACGCGCCGCTTATGCATCTGGTGGAAAGCTGGGGTAAGAATCACACTGCTCATGGGCCCCATAATCTCATTTTACAGCTCTGAACTGGTTTGATTAATACATTTCCAGACTTTAGTGTACTTGTGTGGTTGGTTTACAGAACAGCTGTGTGACTCAGTGCACAGCTGCATCTCTGGCAAACAGACAAATATATTATCTGTCTCATTGGCTGGCCAGCTGTCTGATCATTCAGCTGAACCAGAAGCAGCACGACCGAGTCTGAATCTCTAAAAAATACACGTTTCCGTAGAATTGCAGAGAAATATTGTGTCTCGCCATCTTTTTAGAGTGTGTGTGTAGTTTTAGGGTGGTAGAGGGGGGGTTTGGTGCGCTCTGCTGTTATACAATACATATTGTATAACAACTGGCAGTGAGTGGGTGGCTCCTGCCATCTGGAGAGTTGCAACTGCATATTGTGCCTGACGCTACACATTGTATATGTGTGTGTGTCTCTACACACATGCTTTTCTGTGTTTGCGTCCACCCTGCAGCTACAAAAAGGCACAGCTTCATCTACAGCAGTTGGGTTTCTGGGGGTTTTGTGCGCGATGAATCAAAGGAACTTCCAGTCTGCAAACTTTGTTGTGTTTTGGTCAATAATTTAATAAATCAGGAACGCATGCATGTGATTCTGCAGGGCGAGGACTTCCATGGTCCGTCTTAGCCGGACCCTCGGTTTTTATTGGTTTCCAGAGAAATGGGAATCGAGCAAACAAACAAGATGTTGGATCTCTTCATTTGTACACAAATAAACAATGACACATCCTGTTGAAAATGTACAGGGAACACACACTCACACACACACACCAAGTAAATAAGGTGCTGAGAGAACCCACTCCATCAAGTCAGAGCTTAACTGTTGCTATGGAGAGGGAAAATATGGCTTTAAAGTCTATTTTAAGGTAACTGGTGTTAGTTTTTCCTTTTTTTCCTGCATATATCAGAGTCAACAAACTGTGATTGCAAGCGTTGGCACCACGTTGTATGAGAATTGGCAGACCATTTATATTTTCAATTACCAGACTTTATCCATCGTCATACCAACTGCTACTGATCTGTGATTTCTACGACGATGAGAATAAAGAAAAACATCTGATTGTTATTCAAAGCTGTACAACACCCAAACAGAAAAAACACATGTTCATCAGCTACCTTTTTTATTTGTCAAAGCAAATATCTAATCAGCCAATCAGAACTCAACGCAAAACTACTGGGATTTTCACCGACAACCATTTCCTAGTCTGACAGATTTCAGCTGCAACATTCAGATGGTCAGGTCAGAATTTGGTGTCACCAACATGAAAGCATGGATCCATCCTGCCTTGTATCAATGCTTCAGGCTGGTGCTGTAATGGAGTGGGGGAGATGATCTAGTCCCACTTTGGACCTCTTAGTACCACCTAGGCCTGATTTAAACACCACAGCCTACCTGAGTCTTGTTGCTGACCATGTCTATCCCTCTATGACCACATGGACCCATCTTCTGACGGCTACTTCCAGCAGGATCATGCACCATGTCACAAAGCTCAGATCATCTCTAACTGGTTTCTAGAACAAGACCATGAGTTTACTGGACTCCAACGGCCTCCACAGTCACCAGATCTAAGACCAGTCCAGAACCTTTGGGATGTGGTAGAACGGGAGGTTCTCATCGTGGATGGAGCTGATGCTGTCCTGGACCAGAACCTCTGAGGAATGTTACAAAAACACGTTCCCATGTTTTAATCTGAAGATGAACGTGATCCACGCAGCCAGAAGGGTGTTACATTACTTCTGTTTTTAGCTCATCTTCACACCTTAAAGGGAACACGGCGGATCTCACATCCCGTCGGCTGCAACAATGAACACACCTCACTCACTGTGGATAATTACTTCCTGCACACAGTCTGATCTGACTCTCTTATCACCGCTACTCTGATGTGCAGCTTCTTTTTCCAACCAAGAATTTTAAACTGCTATTTGATGCTTTTTTGCTCTGTTTTTATTTGTTTATTTCCTAATTCACATTTGCACTTAGAAAAAAACTTTAGTTTATGAAGTTTCAGCTAAGCAGCAAGAATATTTAAAAACATAATTTTACATGTGAACAAAATCAATTATTATTATTATTATTATTATTAGCATTGAAAAGCTCTGCAGGACTCACAACTTCGTCTGTGATTTGGAAGCAAAAGTATCCTATTTGGTGCAAGTTAACGTGTGCATGAGGATACCCCGGACTCCATTAGTCATCTGGCAGCTCTAAATATCTGTGTCACACCCAGGTTCTGGTAGAGCACACAGGAAGACCGCTGCTGCCGTTACGTCACGTTTCATCCTCACAATACTTCCCTTCGCTTCCCAGCCACAAACAGGAAATAGTTTCTGCAAAAGTCCATGGGGATCGTGTGTGTATGTGTGTGTGTGTGTGTGTGTGTGTGTGTGTGTGTGTGTGTGTGTGTGTGTGTGTAAATACGTATCTGTGTTATGAGCAAAGCAACAGTTTATGGCTGTCAGACTGTCATTATAATAAAAATATGTTTTTTATGGATTAGAAGAATGTGTTGATCAATGGAAAAATACCAGGAAGTAGCCCGCTATCAACACCTAGATCAGTTAAAGTTCTTATCAGTACTGAACAGCTGAGAGGAAGTGATATTTCACTTGTTTTTCTCTAAAGAAATTGCGCTAATAATCAAAATCCAGTTAGTTTAGGCGCTTTAATAGAAAACTTTCAAAAACCTCTAAAAAGCATTTTAAAGATTTTCAAGCACCCATAAAAGTCCTGTGAATGTGACAAAACAGCTATTTGCTAAAAACAGACCAAAATAATCAAACGTGTTCACAGAGAAAAAAACTTGGTATTTTTCATTAAACTGGGTAGTATAATTAACAACTAATACTAATCTATTGAGAGAAAAAAAATTATTTAGTGATCAACTTAAGTTTCAGATAATAGTACAGGTACATTTTAGGAAATGACATATGAATAAATACAAAAATATTTTAAAATAAAAGGAGAAAATGATCAGTTAAAGAGAAAAGGTGATGTAAAGTTCCAGAGGTTTGCCAGTGGTGGATGTTTACAATGACTGTTCCGAATGTCGAGAAATCTAAAAATATGCCGGCTCACCTGCGTGCACCACAGGTGAGTCTGTTCATAGTGGAAACCTTTACTTTGAAAGGTCAAGCAGTGAGTCATCTTCTATTAACTGTAACCATTACATCATGGTTCTGATCAAGGAGAAAAAACAGGACGTTGAGGAGGAGGGGTCGACGTCTGTAGGGGTCATCTGGACGTCTGTAGGGATTGTCTGCTCTTCCTCGCATCGTGGATTTCTGAGGAGGAGACCGTTTCTTGTCTCTCCGACCACCGAGGGGTCGGCTCGGGTCAAACTCACGTCTTCCATGAACAAGTATAACAAGATCCCATGCAGAGGAAAACCCAACACAAATATTTAGACCATTAAGCACAGAACACAAAAGACAGTAAAAGTTTATGCTCCGCCCCCTCCATGTGAATAAATGAGACATTTTGTTTCATCATAGATCTTCGGCGACTAATTGTGACGATATTCATGAACGAGTTTCCAAAATGTCTCAAAACGTTTGAGAGGGCTCTTGATCTCCTCGCTATCCTCCAGATTTTGTCTCCAACTAGCTGAATCCCAGAGAGATACCGGCTTTAGCTCACCAAAGACCACACAGACTGAGATTTATAACATATTCACACATCCATCCCTCTCATCGTCTCCGTTTCTCTTCCTGGTTTAACAAAAAAAATCAACTTTGCCACAGTTGAAGCTCTAAAACATACTCAACGTAGCACCAACTCCCTGAAGAGGCTGGCTTGTTATGAGTGCGCCATTCATCAACTCCTGTCAGAGGCAGGAAATAGACCGATCCCACTGCCCACACTCCACCACAATATCCATCTCGTCCAATCAGGAATAAACTGGCACTAAGTACTGACACATGACACCAAATCTATACAAACAAAAAGCACATCTTTGGCTCGGTCAATCATCTCGTAGGCGCTCTCGATAAGGAACATTTATGTAGAAGTGTGTGTGTAAGAGAGAGAGAGAACGGGGAAGGAAGGCATAGGGCAGAGTCACTGTCAGCGATAAGCTCTCGATGATAAATGACGAGGGTGAGGGTGGAATAAAAGTATTTTCCCACTGGCTCCTGCGTCCCATTACCAGTGGGTGGTATCTGATGTAGCAACTCCTTTACCCGCTTGCTGATGAAGTTGCTCACTTTTAAAAAAATTTGTTTACTCTTGTCCGGTCTGTTTTCTCAAACGAGGAAAATGTCAGACGAGTTAATTAAATGCATTCTGACTTTACGTCGATTTCTGCATTTACTGCTGCAGGGCGGGCGGGGGGGCTCTGCAGGAGCAAACTGTGAGCGAGGGAGTCGGGATGATGAGCGGCAGTAAATAATGACCCGTCTCAATGCACGGGAGGTTTCACACACAGTAACAGCGGGCCTGTAATATGGGCCAAATCTGTCCCAAAGGACGGCACTGGATTAACCAACTTCACTCGAATCACACACACACACACACACACACACACACACACACACACACACACACACCCTCACACACCACTAAGTCAATCCGAACTTGCTTATTAAACAGAACTAAGAAAAAAGAAAAGATGTGAGTGAGAAAGAGGAGAGCAGGGATCTAAAGTGGGAAAGAGGACGAGCTCTTCAATAATTCACAATCTTCTGCTTCATTTAGAATAAAACTGGTGCCCAGTGTGCAGACCCCAGTGTCTTCTATGAGGGGCCGTGTAAGCCATAATTTATTCTGTTACTCTCACATGCATATATTCTCCTCACACACGCATACATTCTTCTCATACATACACACATTCCACACTCATACACATATATATTCTTTACACACACACATATATTCTCTGCACACACACATATATTCTCTGCACACACACATATATTCTCTGCACACATACATATATTCTCTGCACACACACATATATTCTCTACACACACACACATATATTCTCTACACACACATACATATATTCTCCTCACACACGCATACATTCTTCTCATACATACACACATTCCACACTCATACACATATATATTCTTTACACACACACATATATTCTCTGCACACACACATATATTCTCTGCACACACACATATATTCTCTGCACACACACATATATTCTCTACA